>CM040191.1:4195000-4330000 GCA_022606455.1 Callitettix versicolor | reverse complement strand
GGATTGTAAGGTAAGATTAGTAATACGAAAAAAGTTCATTTTTGCTGTACAATTGTGTTGGCACTCCCGTATTCTGCAACATTTAAACAAAGTAAACTCCGCAGTTTTTTATAAAAGCTATATAATACAGAGGACAAACCCACAAAAAGAAGTTAGGCTACCCTATTCACCCAAGGACTCTTCTTCCTATTTTATAATTCTAATTAACATACTGTAAAAAAACACTATATTTATATACTGGGTAGTGGAATTGGAAAATAAAAACTTGTTTCAACACTTTAACATATTTTTTGTTTGGATTAAAAAAAATTCTTTAAAGTTCTGTTAAACTGAACAAAAAAGTATGTTTTTGCTTTTAAAGCGACTTTTAAAAACAACTGCAGTAAAGGCAAACATTTAATTTTAAAATTCATTTCTTAATTTAGAAATCGTCCTTTTTTTTAGAACATCAGCCACTAATTTGGTTTTCGACAAAAGGTTATAGAAAAAAATCGTGATAAAAGACTTGCAGATTTTATAAAAAAAACTTGTTTAACGACGACAACCAATGCCACACGTCTGGTTTTTACAGTTAACTCATTTTGTGGCAAGAAATGTTTTCAAACTGAATTGTAAAAACAGGGTCGAAATTTAATTAAATTCGTTTAAGGTGCTGCTGAACACATCTCTGGTGTCCAACGTGTTGTAACGTGTAATGTTCTATGAACTGAACATGTACTCCGAGAGAGAATATGGGGCCCAATAATGCCCTCCGCTTCTCACAACCTTGTTAGAACTAATGCGGGGCCTACTGACAATGCTAAAACCTAATCAGTCATTTTCGAATTAAAATTTTGTTGTGGCCTTACCTTTAGATCCAGAAACGAATTGTTAGAAATTGTTATATCAAACCAAACAAGAAGTTAACTGGCCCTAACACAGTAACAATAGTATGTGTCCAACTTTCTGATCGCGTTTATATTTCACACAAAATTGTGTACGATAATTTAACAAATTGTGTAATTTAGAAATATCGATTATTGACATGATTTGTTTTAAAATTAGTGTAAATGTAAAGTAATTCAGATGTTTTTTTACATGTAAAAACTCAAAAAAGGGTTTTTACACAATATTAATTGCACTATTTCAGTAATAATTAAATGCAAGCTATTTTACACGATGAAATTAGACATTTAAATAAAATTATAGCAAGTAAATTATGGTGTTCTCAATACAATAATGGTAACTTATTTGAAAAAGTATTGTTAAAAGAAATATGCTTTTAAAAAAATACGCAGAAATACGCTGAACTTTAGAAAAAGATCTGTAATGGGCGGGTAATACATCTTCGACAGTATCCTGGCCATTATCGAGATGGTCTGGGTAAATCTGAAAAGTTTTAAAGTAAAAAAGGATATTGACGTTTCGAAAAGCCTGTCGCAACAGAAATGTGAAACATGGCGTCTGACAACTCCGACCAAAACTAATTATGGTTTTTTTGAGCTAATCTGCAGTGATAGTCTTACAAAAAATAGCCCTCTTGTTAGCACAAAGCACCTTAATTCTGTGCTCCAACATATTCTAGATTAATACGTATTGTACTTTGAATTTCACTAGAATAGTAATTTTGTAAAAACAAAATTACTATGATAGAACACGAAGCACGAGAAATATGACAAATGTGAACAATACTAAAAAGAAATCTCAAATTTAACCATTTAAAAGAAACGTTTGAAGTCAGATTTCAAACAGGAAAACAATATTTTTATAAATGTAGATTCAACAATTTTTCATTTTTCTTCTAATAAAGTATATCTTTCCAAATGCTTGACTTTTAGAATGGACATCTCATTAAACAATATAACCTAGCTTTGACAGGTCGTCAACAAATTGCACTTACTGACCCTCTAGAGTCCTGGCGTACCCGGGAAGCAGAGGTGTTCCCCCGACCCCTAAACTGTTTGCTTCCCCAAAGGACGTGGGGCTAGATGTGTTTGTGACCGCCACCCCATCCCTTTCCTAAACTTTTACCAAACTTTGTTAACTGTTTACAATTGCGTGAACCTGAACCACATGCAGGCTGCAGACCACAATTCCCGATTTATAAATTTGGCAGCCCACAATGTTCCGGACAGTTCCATTAGTCCCTAAATTACTTAGTTTACTTAGGCTATTTAGGCGTACTTCTACTGATTTTTTAAGAGTATCGACAAATAATAAGGTTGGATAAGATCGGTGAGGAATCAAGGTATAGCGATTGTTGGAGTAACTATAAAATACTCATTACTTTCTCGTAACAATGGACGGTGATCTGGAGAAATAGCAGTCTTGAGATTTTAATGGATGTATACGTTTCCAGGTTCCCTCAATCCATAAATGTAGTTTGAAGTGGTTTGTGTGTCCTTGCACATCGAATTGTCGATTTCGAAAAAAGGTGACATTCAAGTGCAAATTGCCACTTTTTTAAGTGTATTTACGGATCATTTTGTTAAATTTTTGACGTTTTAGGTACATTTTTTTAATAAAAATATTTAAGCTTTATGAAAAATCGAATTTTTGTTACCTTAACGAAACATTTACTTCAAGAGATCGGTTTTTTTTTGTTATAAAGCAGCAACGTTAAGCGCGTACTTTTGGGTGTCTGAGATATTTCATTATGGGTGAGCTTGAGGTAGAAAAAAACCTATCACGTATTCTCGAAATACCGTAGAAAAGGTCATTACACAAATAGCAAAGCGTTGGTCTTTGAATACAAACTATGGCCGCGATACTTGCTATATGCAATTCACACTGCCAGGCTATATAGCTTATACTATAGATATAGCTTATACATCAGCCGCTTAGAAAACGGCCTGCAATGAACACCAGTGAGACAGAGAGAGATGAGAAAATGTGCGAGTGAGAGGTCGAGTCCCCACTCTCTCACCATAACTCCCTCCTTTTCCTTTACTATCGCTGAGTAGTAAGAGTTTGCAGACTGGCAGACTCTGTCGCTGGACTGTTGGTGGGAGCTGGAGGGGAATTCTCCTACATGTGCGAGAAATTTACTTGCAGGCCGTTTAGTAAGTGGCTGGACTATAACCCAACATATCCCGAGTTTTAGTTTAGTCCAAGGATAACCTAACTGCGACCCACGGGAGTCCGGCCCGTGGAAGGTTTTTCTCTGACCTGCGACGAGTGCTTAAAACTGCTGTAAATTTCAGCACAAGAAAAACTGTAAGGTGCATTTTTAATTTACAAAACACAGTAATATTTGTGAACTAAATGTAGATGGTGTAAAACATTTTGTAATTAGTATTTCCTGTTCAATACTCAAACAGTTGAAGCTTTAACTCTAGGACCCATGTAAATATTGTCCTTAAATGCAATGTGCAATTCATGTTTTCGTTTATGTGTTATGGTGTTTCGTTGCATTACACACCAACAGGCTATGTGCGGAAAAACCACTGCCATATTAATCTTTATGCAAATTGTTAGAGAACATCATAGGATCTTACGCCTTTAAAGAACAGCAGTTTAAGAATTTTCTCTCATTGATTAGCAGTAAGTGACCTTCCGTACCACTGAAGTATGCTGGCTTAGAGGAGTTGTACTTTAGAGATTTTTCGTTCTTCGTGAATTTATTGATATTTTCATGACACAAAAGAACAAACCTGTTGACGAGCTTAAAAATCAACACTGGTTATGCACAATTAAGCTTGAATTTATTGTCTATATAACTAGGCCTATATTCTCCTCACCTCTCGTCATTCATATTAAATATCAGCCGCCTCGGTGGCCTAGTTGATAGCGTACTGGGCTTTCACCCCGAGGACCCGGGTTCGATTCCCGGCCAGGGTTTGGCATTTTCATACGCTATAAATCATCCCATCGTCTGCATTAGCCCAAGTGTGCACAATAGTCAGTCGGACGTTAAAAAAAAACAAAAACAAAAACATTAAATATCAACGTAAAACACTGAACGTTGTAATATAGAACTAATACGTAACATGTCAGTTCCGTTTAAAACATGTCTCTTGCCGCCCGTCGAAGTACATACGTTTGCATCAATTTTTTTTTGTTATTTTAAGGCGAAAAGATTATTGAGGCTATTACCGCCTTCCTGTCGTCGTAAGTGTGTGTTAGACTACGTATACAGTATAGTAAGTATACGTATAAGTATAGTAAGAATACGTATACATTGTGAACAGTTTTCCATAGTCGGCTATTTTAGTGAGCCTACCGTTAACAGTAGGCTCTGCCGGATTCTTGGAAGAGCTGCTTGTTTTGTCTACCGGTCAGGCGTTGTTGCCATTCTAACTTTTATCATTCTAAACATCAAAAACACTGAACACCGATCAAACGCAACAGCTGTTCGTATCTACTGCCTACCGTATTGCATTGTGTTTGCTACTCGTCACAACGAGGAAGCGTTTCGTTTATTTCACTGGAAGTAGTTTACTTTCTCAACATACACAGTGAAAAAGATCGATATGTGATGATCTACGAGCAAGGAATTCGATTTGGTGCTTTTAGAATCCAGAAAAATGGTACAGATAACCGGTTTGTTAGATTTGTTTTCAAATTTGCTCTGTGAGAATGATCTAAAACACTTTTACTTTTGATAACTATAACAATCATTACACAAAACCGGAAGTCAACCAGAAAATTTTTAATTAATGAAATTTACCTCTAGAAAGTAAATAACAAACTACGACATCAGCTATCATGTTTTAGGGCTGATTGTGATGTTGGATTTTGCGCATCGCTTGGTCTCCTGTAGCAGAAACATATAGCCTATAATAGTATATCTTGCACGTCGCAAGTCTCATATTAAATTAATTATAATTAAAAATTTCCTGTGTTTCCGCCCGGGAAACTTGCCCGTGTGAAGCGCACGTGATAACCACTACACTACGGAAACTACGAAGACGTTTGATGTAAATATATGAAATGAATCGTTAATGTAATTTTGGTAGTTATATTGAAAGATCATATTAATTCGTAAAGATCAGCTGATTTCATTGAACAGTTGATAGGTTATAATACGTTTTAGATTATGTTGTTAAAAACTAGCTATGTTAATTTTTCGTGTTTTCAAACAAATTATCGTAATTAAAATAAAAAGAAAGAAAAACGTGATACATGATTTTTATTTTTGGTTCAGTAACATAATTTCTTTTCAATTTTACCACAGAACCGTACATTTCTATTTAATTCATTATTTTTATCATACATTTTTTTGGACTAAAACATTTTTTTATATAATAAAAATTAGAGAAAAATCTGAATCCATTAAACAAATTTTATGAAATAGCAAACCGTTCGTTTTTTATCAGTTTTTCGCTTAAAAATTGTTTAAAATCTTTAACCACGTCTAACGATTAACTTAACCTTAATCAATCAACGTTTAATTTAACGTTAAAAGAAAAAAATCACATTTAATTATGTTGAAAATTCGCTTCTATCAAAGTAAAATAGCTGCATGCCGCCAGTATAGGTCATTTACTCGATCTCGGGCGAAGTGATCGCTGTAATATATTTTAGTTGTACTATATACAATGAGTGCTAAGAAAGGCCCACAGGCAGCGGCTGCTCCTCCTTCAGTTTGTTTGCTCTTCAACAGACAACGCCATACAATAAACGTGTCTAGGAATTTTATGTGGCAATGGCATTGTTAAGTCTTGCAGTGTCATGATATTACCTGGACCCTACGACCCTACTTAGTACCTCGCCTCTCTCCTACCTGGAAAGCGTTTCCTTGTTTGGACGAAAATAAAACTAATTTACGCACCCTGTACCCTGCACCCCGCACCCTTCACCCAGCACCCCGTATATAACCGTTCCCGCTGCGATTCAGGACTTTCTAAACTTGGGTTAGTCAGCGTTTTCTTTCTTCGACTTTTTTCTTTGGTCTGCGAAAATATTTACAACACTGAAATCACAACTGTCTCACTTGTAGGCCTAACTACTCACCGGAAAATCCGGTTGGCAAGCTATTAACGAATTACTGAAATAACTCAAGTCGTCGTATACGAAGATAAAATATATGGCGATCAGAGTTCGTATTCCTAAATT
This sequence comes from Callitettix versicolor, assembly GCA_022606455.1. Lineage (NCBI taxonomy): Eukaryota > Metazoa > Arthropoda > Insecta > Hemiptera > Cercopidae > Callitettix > Callitettix versicolor. Next base: position 4,323,964 of record CM040191.1, on the reverse strand, counting down.
TCGATTTCGGAACATTGACTTGAGATGACGCTTCGTGTGTGGCATAACTTTAATCAAGATCTGATAAAATGATATTGAAAAATTTGCAGATTTTTGGTCTTTTATTGGTAACTTTCCTAACCTGTACACACACACACACACACACACACACACACACACACACACACACACACACACACACACACACACACACACACACACACACACACACACACACACACACACACACACACAGAGTTTCAGGTTTCGGTCTTATCATGATATCAGTTCCAGTAACTAATTTTCCAAAAGAAATTCTCTAATAAATACATCGAATATACTATCTGTAATCGATATAAGGATGCAGATAGCTGATGTCAGTAGGCTAGGCTTACTAGTGACGTAGGAAGACAAGAGGCGAGCACCCCACTGAGCGTGCGCCGAAGAGGGTTTTGGGCAAAGCAAGAGTACAGACAATAGGGTTCGTCCCAACACGTGTACCCTCGGCCTAGGGGTAGAATGACGGGCATTCAAAGGTCCCCTTTTTTATGTTTTGAAGGGTGGTGACGGCCCAAAAAGGATTTGTTATGTATATTGTACAGAGGTCATGGTAAAATTCATGTGACATTGGTTAAGTAATAATTATGATAATTTGAGATTTCGAAAAAGTTTGTTCGTGTGCAGTAAGTTAAGTTGATTAATCTTTTTCACAGATTTTAAGACTGTGTCGCGAATGAAAAAAACTGGTAATGTCAATATAATGTATTTATTAAATTTTATTTTAATTAAATTTAAAATTAGGATGTTCATATGTGAAGCCTATTTAAATCGTGTTTTCACTAGTAAAACTGTAAGTGATTTTAGTAAAAACTTTTGTGTGGGAAAAGCAAAAACCGAGAGTCGACGCAAAAACTATTATCTCTTTTCGAGCGGTAATTCATCAACTCTGAGTGGCTAACCTACAAATTAAAATAACTTACATACAGAATATTATGGATTCACAATGTTTTGTTGTTATTGTCTAAGTGATAATAAGTTACACATTTTTAAATAACAGAATGTTAAATTATCTGTAGGCGTATTAATAAAAGAAAAAGGCCTAACTTTATTCCGATAGTTATAGAATAAATATGTAATTACTGAAATAGGCCTAAACACTCAACCTACATTTTATCCACCTTTTTTATAAACTTATAGAATGTTATTATTCTTATTATTAAATTTCTTGCAAAATGTTATTATTAGGCTATTGTTATTAGAAGTATAATTGTATTGTGCACGATAAATTATCTGGACAGGTTATTTGTACCTTGTAGCTAGATTTTTAGAATTTAACTAATAATATTAATCTAATATTGAAAGAGGCCTGATAGTCATAGTTTTATAATAAAACACACACACACACACACACACACACACACACACACACACACACACACACACACACACACACACACACACACACACACACACACACACACACACACATACATATACATATATATATATATATATATATATATATATATATATATATATATATATATATATATATATATATATATATATATATATGCGCGCGCGTGTGTGATTTTTTTAAAAGTAAAGTTTTATTGAACTTGTCATACATAATAAGTTCGTATTTAATGATTTAATTTTTTTTTAAATTACAGACTATAACCCATTAACCGACAAAAAAAGTATGTTTTTTCAAAATCTATTTCCATCGTAATTGTTTGGCTACTTCACTGAATACATCAAAATATTGTTATCCGTTTTATAACTTTTTTTGTGATAAAGTAGAATCCAGATAATTTTGTTGTATGGCGTGCTTAAAGTACGGAAAATATCCTAGTATGTATTTATTGTAACAAATGTGAACATAAATTCTATGAATAGATTTAAATTACAGTACATCAGTCTTAAACACAATTTGCACCACGTGACATTAAATGCGTGCTGAGTTATTAGGAGATCACCTATCGACCCAGCAAAGAAATCTAAATAATTACTACTTTCCTAATTGTATGAAACAGTCTGGTATAATGTTAATGCATACTGCAGACAGCTGACGGTGGCCTACCTCAAGGCGTTACGTCCCCAGGTAGTTCTTGGCCTCGCTCCTGGAAAGCTTTAAATTATATTACTTTTGTATTTGAAGTCTAAAATTTTCAAGCACTTCGAATTCTACCAATAGAATTCGATCCTAAGTTACTGACTGAGTATTAGATTATGAATTCTTTTACGTCAGTTCCTCTTTCACGTTGTTTCAGTACTTCTATCTCTTAGAATGTCTAATCGAGTATTTCATTATTCTTAAGGATTCTGTATTTCTTTACATCGTTTGACAGGTTCTTTCATGGTTTTCTAACAGTATTTCTGCTTCGTGTTTTAGCTAAATGTGTTCCTGACGAAACCTATGAACCTTAATTCCTGTACATATTTGAACAAAGTTTCATAGTCTTAATTCTAACGCACTTCTTTCACATATTGACTAATCTAATACATGATTATTCACGTTTTCTAAATCTTTCAACAAATTGTTCCGGGCTATTTTAACACTACAAAAACTTCCTGGTTTTATCTAGGAATCTTTTATCGTCTATCTTTCAGCACTCTTTTAAGGGCTTCAAATACTACTTACACCTTTAAGTTCGTCTACCTCTTGGTGTACTTGAAGGAATCCTGTGTTCCTTTACGTCTTTCAACACCCATCAAATACTATTTATTCTTCCTGGTACATCTACCTCCTGATGATTTACATGCATAATGTTTTCCTCTACGTCTTTCAACACCCTTTCAAGCTCATCAAACACTACTTAAACCTCCTAGTACATCTAGCTCCTGATGGTTCACATTAATAATGTTTTCCTCTACGTCTTTCAACACCCTTTCAAACTTATCAAATACTATTTAAACCTCCTGGTACATCTAGCTTTTGATGGTTCACATGCATAATGTTTTCCTCTACGTCTTTCAACACCCTTTCAAACTTATCAAATACTATTTAAACCTCCTGGTATATCTAGCTCCTGATGATTTACATGAATAATGTTTTCCTCTACGTCTTTCAACACCTTTTCAAACTCATCAAATACTATTTAAACCTCCTGGTACAACTACCTCCTGATGGTTCACATGAATAATGTTTTCCTCTACGTCTTTCAACACCCTTTCAAGCTCATCAAACACTACTTAAACCTCCTAGTACATCTAGCTCCTGATGGTTCACATTAATAATGTTTTCCTCTACGTCTTTCAACACCCTTTCAAACTTATCAAATACTATTTAAACCTCCTGGTACATCTAGCTTTTGATGGTTCACATGCATAATGTTTTCCTCTACGTCTTTCAACACCCTTTCAAACTTATCAAATACTATTTAAACCTCCTGGTATATCTAGCTCCTGATGGTTTACATTAATAATGTTTTCCTCTACGTCTTTCAACACCTTTTCAAACTCATCAAATACTATTTAAACCTCCTGGTACAACTACCTCCTGATGGTTCACATGAATAATGTTTTCCTCTACGTCTTTCAACACCCTTTCAAACTTATCAAATACTATTTAAACCTCCTGGTACATCTAGCTTTTGATGGTTTACGTCAATAATGTTTTGCATTTCAACACGCTTTCAAGAGCATTAAATGCTACTTAAAACTCTTAGTAACTCTACCCCTTGGTGTACCTGATGGTTTACATGAATACTGTTTTTCTCTACATCTTTCAATACACTTTCACAGTTTCAAATATTACTTAAATATCCTGATTGGTCTTCATTTATCCACTCCTCCCCACGATTCTAAGTTTCTTAAGCCTTTCAGCACTACACATTTCTATCTCCTGGTTTATTACGAAGTTTAATATCTGTTGAATCGAATTAGTTATCAATCTACTAATTTATCTGAAAACACTTGACCAAAATTTAATTAACGTATTTTTTTCAGTTCCTTGTTCTGATGCTTAAACATTTTAAATTGTTTAATTGAATGTTATGAAGCTTATACAATGTTTCTGCACTATTCATTTGTATAATAACTAATACTAAATCTGTGAAAAATAGGTATTGTTTTCTTATTATTATTATGAGAGAGTAACGCACATTCTCAAAATCGTATTTATCACGATATTAAGAACCACAGTGTGAAAGGAAATTGTAATTTTATACGATTTTGGTTAATGTTGGAAATTTAACTCAACGCTAGACACCAAGAATACAGCTACTTAAGATCTTATAGGGGCTGTCACATATCAGCTGTTCATATCAAACATGTCACACCATACGGCCGGGTGCTGACCTTGTACCGCCGGCTCCAAAACCGGTTAGTATAGGAAGCCGGCAATTACAACCTGTTTACCGGACTCAATTCATTATCGCCGCGTAAATAAATTGTTAAACGGAATCACAAATTTGTTTCTAAGGACATTGGGGGGGCAATGGAGATATTTGCACGTTTAGAATTCTTCAGACTATGCGCCGCCGGAAGAAAAAATCGGTTTGCGCTCGCGGTCATCACAGTATGGTACGTGAATTCTTTAAATAAACCGGCTGAAATGGACATAGCGCTTCCAATCTGTTCATTGTATTGTTTCTTAGCCGCAATGTTGATTAAGTTAAATTGTATTTCTTTTACATAACCGACATACCGACATACTAAATGTAGACTACATAAATTATGGGAATGCAACAAATTGGTTTTGAGAATTTAAAGAATATTTTCGTTTTCAGATTTTACGGATTCTAAAATTAACTTACATGCTGTTAAAAAAACAAAAAGACTAGACCAAACTGACTAAGATGTGTTTGCCCATTATAAAAAAATAACATTTGTATTCTAAGTTTCCAAATTGCATTGAAAATACAGACGCCAGGTCTATCGTATTTCAGTTGAAATTTTGATGGACTACTACGCACATTTTACACTAATTCATACGCTGAAATCTGACTTTCAAAAAAGTTACAGATAAGAATTACGGTTTTTATTTTTTGAAAAAAGACAGTTTAAGATTTTTCATTGCCGCTATTTTGAAGCCATTAAATAGCTTTCGATGTAATGAACCTCTCTAAGTTTCTATTACCAAAATAAATTTTTGAGCCAAGTTGGAATCAAATCGAATTGAATTGGCAAAAGCATTAAACACACGCACGCGCGCGCGCGCGCACACACACACACACACACACCATATATATATATATATATATATATATATATATATATATATATATATATATATAAAACGTCTCTTAATTTAATGACTTTTTAAAACGTGTTCTACAGGTTAGAATCAGTACTATTAGTCAGTTCCGATCCGGGTCTTAGCAAGATGACATTTTTAATAGGTGTTTGGTTAATGGAAATCCGCTAATAATTTATTTAACATGCGCACTGGGTATACCAGTCGAATTTCGTAATTTTCTTAATAGTTAGGCTACAAATTTTGCTTCGAAACCAAGACTTACTTAATCTAACGTACGATTGGATCGTGTAGGCAGTACTATTGGACCGATAATGTTGACTACGCATTCTGGGGTCCTAACCCTCCACCCTCCGCCATCCCAGGTTCATGAATTATTTAACACAGCATAGGGACCACTCTCACTCAGGCAGAAGGCCTATCTAAAAACATAATCCATTAATAATATATGTCTGTCTCTCTCACACACTCTATTACGAAAATGAAATTATATATCCTTCCTGCTCTCATGGGTTCTGATTTTCTTGTTAAAAAAAGTTGTCACTCTTAATTTTGTGTGAAGAACTGCGTTCGATAAACAAACTGTTTAACATGAAAGATTGCTTTCAAAATATTAAGCAATTTTAAAAACGCAGGCTTTATAAATCAACCTGACGTTTGATGCACTTACAATTAATTGACAAATTCCGTTGAACAATGTGCTATTGGAGTTGCTATCTTTGGTCCTGATCCAGGATACAAACAAGAGTCGATCTTGACCTCTAGAACATGTTTTGAGGAGTCTAAAAATTTGCGTATGAACACGCGCACGTCTTGGTGTTTTTTATTTTTTCTCAGATGCGATAACGCAGCACAAAATCGAATTGGTAGTGGCCTGGCCAATTTAGTTACTCAGTAAAATAGTTCATTCGTAAAATAGTAGTTTTTTTTGTGTTTAACGTCCGGCGCACAATAGTCGGACGTTAAACACAAAAAAAATCAGAATATATATGCAGAAAAATAGATAAACGTTTTTATGTTCCATTTAAAGGCTTCTACGGTGTTATATATCTATTTATACGCCTACGACGGTTCGACTTATGGTTACAGTACATTCTTGTCGGATTTGTTATAAAATCGGTAGGCTGTAGGCAATGAATACTAAATCTCTGAGAAGGTCACACGTTTAGCCTAAGGAGTCAGTTCATTCTACTGATTGTCATTTCTGAAGGCGCACTATCCTAAAACTTGTTACTGATGTATTTATTGATAGCCAAGCTTTCGAAAATCAAAACTAATTTCTCTAAATCATCTGATACGATTTTCCTCAAATTTAGGTCATAATAAAGATTCTTCAATCAAGTCAATATGTTATTTTTGAAATATTCAAAATCCAAGGTTCGAGAGAAAATGAAATTATCGGGGCACGTAACTGTATCGGCTGACATGATGGAAGCGAATTTCCAAAATGTAACGTTATTTATTTTTTTGCCTTACGATTTTTTGAAAATCTTATTTCAACACCTCAATGGGTGATTTAACGCTTTTAAAATGTTTAAATTACATTGTAAATACTAAAATGAACCTTGACCGTCGTCCATTTTTCTACGTTTAAGTATAAGGACACAATTCTACGTGACGCTGTTAAATTTTGTTACTTTTTGGCTTCACTTCCATTACGTCAACGAGACAGATGTGTGCTAGAATATAAATCAAATATTTTTTATCAAGTGTTGCAATCGAGAACATTTATTTTACATTATTTAATTAGTTTACTGATATATTTCTGTAAAGTTTCGAACGGTTTTTTTGTACAGTGACCTTGAAACTAACACTATATCGAATGTTTAAGTGGCAAGGCCGCCTGTTGGCTACAATTTACCGTGCAGACTGTTGGCCGACCTCGAACACAACCGCGGGGTTAAGGTCGGCAGATCTGCCACCGAAAGTGAAAAAATCCGCTGCCAACGAACGAACACATTGCATCGGTGTTTTATAGTTTCTCGGTGAATTCTATCGCAATTTTTCTTTAGTGACCGTAAAAGTGTGCCAATCTGAAAATATTTTCAAAAATACTTTGTTTTTATCGACACATATTGTACATTACTTCTTTAACATATTTTTATCAAAATATGATAAAAAAGTATCGATTTTAAATTTTATTATTTGATAATTTGTCATATAAAACCAACATTAACATAAGTAATATTACATAAATAATAACGTTTTCAATGAAATATGGAAATTTCACATTTTAATCTATGCAGATTTTAATGCTGTTTGTAATGGTTAAATCAGATGTTCAAAAATGTGTATAACTTTTTTCGTTGATGGCCTACAACTGCTGAGTAATTTATGCGTTGTTTATAATGATACTCTGAGTATAAAAAAAACTCCATTTTGAAGTAAAAACGGATTTCTGTTTGGAAAACTGGTCAAAGCTACTACAGTATGTTTGCCTTTGTAGCGATAGGCCTTAAGTACAATTTCGAACGACCACTCAAAACGTGTTCTAAAGGTCAGGATGCGCATTAAGTGGCAGGAAACGTGTTAAATGCACATTTCATGGTCCCGTCGCCATTTCTTACTGTAGTGCCTGCCGTAATAGATTAATTTTCTTATGGAAATTTCGAAACAGTCTGGAAGAAATAAAATAGTCGATGAAATTGGCGAGGCTGTACTTGCCCGTTGGGTTGGATTGACACCCGTTAGGTTTACAACTTAAATCCATTTTTATACTTTACAATGCGTGACCAATACGAATCTGAAAGGCTTTTACGATTTTTGCAGAGATTAACATTTTTCAAGTCATTCAACAAGGAAGCATTATAAATTTGCAGGAAAGTGCGAAGTTGATTCGGGTGCGTGTTGGTCACGGCTTAAAAATGAAAGTGACATAATTCTACGTCAAAATCTAAATTGGAGAATGGTTTCAAATTTGACATTAGTTTTACGGGAGATCAATCCAATGGCCGGTAGAATTGTACTAGAAATAAGTACATAATATTTATAATACACTATGCCAAATTACGTAATCGCATGCGTCACCAGTGACATCCATCATTGTTCAGAGAGATTACCAACACTATAAAGGTGGTTTGTGTAATATGATTGTTTAATCACGATGAATGTCGTTCTGTAGAGTCATCAACACAACTGTATCGGTAATTTAAAAAGGAGCAAAAACAAACACAAAACCTTCTTGGCGTTAGCGAAAAACGCTGATTTTCCGAAGCTGTTGACAAATATCCGGACTACACACCCGTTGGCTTTCAGGTTTTTCGATTTACTGTTAAATTTCTTTCATTTAAAGTTTGACACATTGATTAGAGTTATTAATTTTTGTATATGAACAAAATCGGATAAACAGATTTAAAAAAATTATACAGATTTTCCTGTTGTATTTTTCGATAGTATCCAAATCTTTTTTTTAGGACGCAATTAATACATTACCAATAACTATACACTTTTTTTTTTGAGTACGCGAAGAATGATCAATTTTGAAAAATTATAAATTTTGGTATAATCAAAATTTATACCAAATTTTTTGTTGGTTTTCAAATCAAGTTGTACTTCACTATATTTGGTCAAGGATAATTTTTGTTATTTTCAGTAGATGTAATATGCAAATTTAAAACAATAATTTATGCAGTCTTTAAACATGATTACGTTGGTAAAATCGTACTTTCAAAAAAAAGGTCTTTTTTGTTGTAAAACACAGAAATGTTTGTTTTGTAGATATTATTATATTTTTTTTACTGTGTGCCATCGACGTATGTATGAATGCGATCCTTTCATATGAAAGATCATCATCTAATCTAACAGTTCCACGAGTAGTGATACTGTCAAATTTGTAGCCTCGCGCGAGGGTTACACCACAAAGCTGGTTATAAGAGCACAAAACCTGTCAGACCAGAGACCTTGAAATGTTTGACGAATCACCAGGTCTGTTGTCCTTGATCGCGACCAGCTAGTTGTCCATCTGTGCCGTAATTGTGCGGCATTTACTTTACAGGTTAGCTCTGTCATTTTGAAAAATTATTCCGTCATTTTGTTACCAATTACTCAACCAGTTCTCCAGACAAGTGGCAGCCTGTGTGATCGCCGGTCGAGATTGTGTAACCAGTTTCGTTTTCTTTGGTAGAAAAAAAATCGCGTGCTGACATCTTACAAAATACAATTTTCATTTATGTCCTGTCGTGTAACTGGCGGAGTGATACATGTGCCAGGTAGAAACATAGTCCCAGGGCGACAGTAAGCTCTGATATAATCGGATGCGAAACTTTTATTATGAAAATTCAGTAGGCTGTACTTTTAAAATCTCGAGTGACTTTTAAGTTTTAATAAACGCAAAAGTTTGGTAACATAACCTAAAATGGGAACGAAATGTAAACACAGTTTTTATTTCACATAAGTTACCTTTAATACAGCTATAAAAAGTTGAAATTTCCAAATTGGGATAAAAATGTTTTTTATTGAAAGTTATAGCACCTGAAACATTTTTTTAATCTACAGTTTAATACACGTTCAGTTGACATTTCATGCTACTATTAGCAATACCAAAAACATTTACTTAATAATATCTTTGCATCACGATCGCAAATGGTTGTTTTCGAAATACACCTGAGCGAATAACATCAATGTTCTCAGGTTCAAACCATGATGACTGCTGAAATGGAGTAATAAAAATGAATAGAACTAGATCACATGTATTTCTTTACTGCAGCTTGAGTAGTGACCGCTCGAAAGCACTTTGCCACAACTGTACTGTTATTCATCAATAGGTTTAAAAAAGTATTCATTATTTGTAAAAGTATAATCATATCAATTTACAAATTTACCAAATACGTAAGAACAAATGTTTTCATGACGGCTAGTAGCACATAATCCCCGTTCCAAAATACGCTGTAGCTTCAATCATTGCAACATCCCGATGCACTGTAGCTAATCTGTTCTAGAACTAATCATGAAATGTGTTCGGGCACTTGAGGAACACCATATGGCGTAATTGTTTAAGACGACTCCTTCAAATATAGATCTTGTTAATACAAAATGGCAGAACCATTTGTTTTCAAAACCAACAAAAACAATGCAGTGTAAGCCTATTTTATTAATGTATAAATTAAGCCTTAAAAGAAAATCCTTAAAAGAATTTCAAAGTATCAAATTTAAATATTCTATGTTTGTATTTTGTCTCGAGCAGATGTAATATAAATACAAATTGCTTTTCGTTACTACAGATTAGGGGTGAAATTTATGTAGAATTGTATGTATTATTTAAATTTGATCATTAAATGTTTTATTTGTTAAAGAACTAATTTAACCTAACCTGGTCCAGACGCCAATTAATTAATTATTCACAGTGGTGATTCACAAGACGTTTTTGATGGCTATAACAGGTTCCTGTTTTTTTCTTTTTTACTTTAAAAAAAATGTTTAGGCCTACGCTAACATAAAATAAAGTGTTGAGTTTCGAATACAGGCAATTACTATTTGAAAAAATATGCAAAACTTGTTTCATTTTTTTTATTGAAAAAACTTTATAGTACAAGAAAAAACACACAAAGGATCACGTTTTCTACAAAAATAACAGTGATACTACTGTGCACTAAAATAGTACAGTGACCCTAAAAAGGTGCAGTTATTTGGGAACTGAAACAAGGTCGTCCACTTACGCACAGCGGTGAAGAAATTTTAAAGGTTGTAGAGTATTGACACCAATTGTATGCGGTGGTTACTGTTTCCCCTTACTGGGATATTTGTTGTAGTCTCTGGGAGAAAAAATAGAAGTCCGACGTTTACAGGTCGATTCGGAATGGTAAGGTGAAAGAAGTCCGTGTCTTCTTTAAAGTTGGTCGGATTCCTACTATTTCCTCCCGAGAAAGTTGTTCCGGGTGTTGGTAGGCTGCCGTATAGTTGTCCAGCGAAAGGTAGGGCTCCTCGATGTCCTGACGAACAACCACGCGGCAACCTACCAACAACCGGAACAACTCGACAAAACGCCACATTGCTTGGGAGGAAATAGGAGCAATCCGGCCAACTTTAAAGGAGACACGATCTTTTTTACCTCACCATTCCGAACGGGACCTTCACCAGTCCGCTGCCGACCTGATAGACGCCCGGACTTCTACTATTTCTCCTGGAGACTACAACATTTGGCGGCCTTAACGTGGGACAACAAACTTCGGGTGGAGTAAGACTTTCCTCCCAACGACAACACATCGCAGATATCTAACACGTCTGGAAGGTAAAAACCCAGTGGCGCCGGAAACCCAACAATGACACCGATTCTCCGTTCACAAGTCCAACTCTGCCAAATGAACCCCTACACAACTCTGGGTGAAAATTCAACAGATTGTTCCGGATGCAGCTATACGTTTCATAACTAATGCATCGGATGGCCAGACGTCAGCATTTCTGGAGCGATCTACACTTATCCGGACTGCCTGACTGCTATCAGTATCGCCTCTCCAATTGGAGGCGGTAATTACTGGTCGAGATGCTAGAAACTCCTGCATAACCGGACTTCTCTGGCGACGGAATTACCGACCCTCGCAGATTGCAAAAAAATCTTTGCCGGTTCCAGCTGCACAGTAGACGAGGACAGCTTCAACTCAACTACGAGGGAAAGCAGCCACCTGGTACCAGCTAGAGCTAGTACACAAAAATCAGTATAAACACTGACGCTAGCCTGGAGTGACCAGAGTTCTCCGACGTCTTCCTTATGAAGTTCGACCTCCGGCAGTACAAGCGGAACTTCAGGCCGAACTCTACTGCAGGAAAGCAAGAAGCTGCAAGAGAACCAGTAGACGTTCTTCTATGCAAGACCCGATTGATGAGTCGCCTTCAGTCTCAGTCAGTGAGCAACAGAACACCCAGCTATATCTGGAACTTCTCCAGCCAGCTCTGTGATGAAGATCCCAATGGATCAATCAAGGTAGTTCAATCGACCTGACGGGGGAAGCCTCATCCATCGAACAGAACCTCTACGAGTAGATGGAAACTTCGAACTGGAACTCAACCATCCGTCTCCCAACGCCACCGCAGCTCCCAACAAGATCGCCGAAGTGCCACTACTGCCCAGACATACTTTCATTTTTACTGGGATAGTATAGTATTGTAGACTTAAACATATGCCACTTGCGTGCGACGATACTTTTTTTCTCGCTGTTACGTTTTGTTAGATTTCAATAGAACCTAACCTTTGTCGATGAAAAGTCAAACAACGGAAAAACGAAATCTGTTCAAGAAGGCTTTTCTCAGAATCACTGATGCAGGAGAAAAAGCGACTACCGCAAGCAGATGGAAAACCTTTTACAAGTTGTAAACGTCCTTTCGAATCTCTCAATGGTTGCGCGTAAGAGTATTTATACCATTCTGTTTGGCCCTTTATCATGCTGCGTTAAATATTGTCAAAATTAAATTACAATTTGTGTAGCTGTTTGAAAATACACAACAAAATAATTTTGAATGGAATCCAAAATAAAACTCTTCAGAATATAGTAACCATGAGTTTATCTCAGTATAGGTTACTATAATATATAATATATAATAATATTATACATTATATAATAATATATAATAATAATCTCATCCAGAGATTATTATTTTATATTATAAAATATTTCTAAAACTTTCCAAATGACAGAAGACTGAAATAACTTCAAAAATTTCTCTGAATTGTAAAATAACGTTTTTTCTCACACAACTCACTTTTTAAATAAAGTTTTAGTTAGACATTTAAATAAATTTTACTAAAGTGAAAATTTAAATAAGCGAAACAATAGCAATAACGTAACATTACAAAATTAGTAAGTTAGTGAATACTGTAAACAGACGATTCAGAGAACATTTCAACCGTTTGTACAGACGTACTGAACTCACATATTGTTTTGTTTTCGTAACGTTGGTAACACTGCTGGATTTGTTGTCAGTGAAATACGTTGGGGGAGATGATTTCATTTCTATTAATAAAGTGTGTTATGGAGAAGTATGATCATGATTGGGACATTTTAAAGTGATAAATAAAAATAAGAAGGTTTAGTTTAGTTTGGCTCTCGACCAATGCTGGAAGGAAAAGCTCGGCTCCAATTATGTTTTTGGCAATGGCTAGGCGCTACAGCTACAAATTGCCTTTTATAACATATTGAAAGCTTTTCAGCGGTAAACTAAGATAAAACCGTGAAATTGTCTTGTTAAATAAATGCACAGTCACGTTCAGTAGCCGGGGCCCTCTTGGCTTGGTTATATTATATTGTAGAGCCTAGATGTTGTCATTAGCAAGGAAATATCGTTTCTCTTCAGCTGCTGGAGTGTTCAGTGACTCACAGAGCGCAAGGATCTGGTCTGAGATTACTTGTGCGTGCGCGTGCATTTCTTATGCTTATGAGTACTTAAAGGAAAATAATTTCTGGACGATAATTTTCTGAAACTATATCCTTCTCTGAGGTACAATTATATGGTTTTAGAAAATAAATTTGTGTAGATTCACGTACGTTTAACCACTAAATATTTTGTAAAACGAATACCCTTAAATTTTGTATTGATTTTTATTGATTCTCAGTGATTCTTCACTTGATTCTTCGTCTCTTCCAACCATGTCGAAGTAAGAACCTGATTGTACCATCTTCAATTTGGTCTTCGTTTTATTTTCGGTGTTATAGTATGACCCTCGTTACTTTTAATATCAGCCACCTCGGTGGCCTAGTGGATAGCGTACTAGGCTTTCACCCCGAGGACCCGGGTTCGATTCCCGGCGAGGGCTTGGCATTTTCATACGCTATAAATCATCCCATCGACTACATTAGCCCAAGTGTGCATAATAGTCTGACGTTAAAAAAAAAAATTTGATATCGTTTCCTCCTTATTTTTTGACTGTCATCATCGTCTTGAATGACTTTCAGTAGTTACTATTGCACTGCAACCTTGTAGATCTGTGCCCCCTTTCTATAATTCTGAGATGTTCAGTTACAGCGCTTTCTTTAGACCTAGTCTTTTCATAAAGTCTAGGATTTAGAGAGGATTCAAGGTATATAACTCCTTCACTTCAATTTGGTGACTTCCCACTTCATTATTAAGGTACTTGCAGATGCTTGTATTGCTAATTTCTCCCTTTACTCTTGACCCTTATCACGGAGGTTGTGTGCATTTTGTCAGCTTTTTGGTTGTGTGATGAGTTACTGCTCATTTTCTGAACATTTTTACTCATAGGAACATAAGTAGCTAGGGGAATTATGTCCGCCCACACAGAGTCCTGCATGGATGGGTAAGGCTAATGTCTACTAGAAGGTCGCCCCCCAGGACTTGATACACCATAAGCCGGTGTCTCTACACTCCATCAGTACGGTTGCTTTATACTTTAGAATTACACCGGTTATGTAGAGTAATGAAAATGTGTCTTGAGTAGATGAATGAGAATAGTATTAGGTAGAGATAAAGTAGGATCGCTAAAAACTTATCAGTTGCTGATTTCAGCTGCCTCCGCCGGAATCGCTATCGTCTTGCTTTTATCGTGTATGATTTAGTGACGTAGCCTATATCTTTATTTTTTTCAAGTTATCTTTACTCTTTTTTCTTCGGTAGGTCCACATGTTGCTTCGTTCACGTTTTGGAACAATAATAATAACACGACCTAGTTTTCTGCCAATCTTAAATACAAAATAATAAACAAAATACAAATAAATATTTTCTCGACAGTAGCTATATAGCCGATAAAATAACACATATAAACTACCCTAAAACACACACCCACACGTATATAGTGTTTACAGAAACACAAATATTCAGACGGACACACATCCGAGTAAAAGTAATATTTTTGGACTTTGGATAAATGGAGATGGAAAGGTCACTCACGATCACTATAATTGCTTTATATTTGTACACATTTATTGCCTACTTATGTACGAGTAAAGTAATCACGCCACTAATACTGTATTAGCACAGAGTTGCAATTTGCTATCATTACACAGAGAGCGTTTCCCACAAAACTTACACAAAAGCGCAATACTTTTGGATACAATATCGTATCCAACAAGTAATCGTAAACTTTCGACAATCGTTGATCGGACGTCTCGATCACGTTTTTTTATGTACTGACCGACCGCGTAACTCCATAAAATTAGTCAACATAATAAGCAATAAATAAGAGTGACAATAGGCAGCGCTATAAAACATGTTTTGACCGGTAGCATCCGAAGAACCGGGCGAAACAAAACTCCCGGCACTCATTTGCAATTCTAACAGATCGACATTACCACCGGTGTACGGCTGAGAATATTTGGAATTCAGAGACGTCGGGTGAAAGAGTGCCGAAATATTTGGCGGCGGGGTCCGGTTAATTTGTAAATTACCGACTTGCCGCCGAAAAGTTCCGACACGGTTAGTTAGTGGGATACAGTAGTTGTAATTATTGGCCGGGCATTTTTTGTGTAATTGCTTCATTTCTGCGTAAGGACAAGAATCTCCTAGCACAGCTGTGCTTGAACTTGGACATTAATACTGTAATTACTAATTACATCAACAGCCTTTATGTCACCTGCTAAAAACAGAATGTCTTAACTCTGACATTTAGTAATTTTAAAAGAAATAATTGCGGTGCGCACCTGAACGCTTACTTGGTGCGAGTGCACTCACAAAAAATAATTAAATTTTAATACGCATATTAATAATGTAATATATAATATATTCTCTAACTTGAATATATATTATATCATCAGGATATAATAAATTATCTAACATAAAATGGGATGTGCATGCAGCTAACATTGTAAACAAGTGAAATACTTAGTTTATGTTTTCTACAGACTGAAAGAGATTCTATCAAGAAAGGAGTTACTGCAAATGTAGGCCCACTATGGTCTATTCCATTCCATAGTGTTGTTGTGTATGCTATTGTAGGCTGGGTGTCTTTACATTTTTTTAAAATTTTATTTTAAGGTGAAAAGCACATTGAGGATATTATCGCCTCCCTAAATGTAGGTGTGAGTGTAAAGTGTTAAAGTCGTAAGTGTAGGTGTTTGTTGACTCGGGTACTGCGAGGGACGTCTAAATCCTCTCAATAGGTGCAGCTAGACTGCACCCCCCTGCGGGGGTGTCTTTACAATGCATCGGCTACAAAAACCTATTCTTAAAATTACAGAAGTAAATGAACAAGATCCAGATAAACTATTATTTATTAGGCAAGTTTTTGTGGTGAATTATGTTGTTTATCAATACAATGAACTAAAAAGTGCATTTTTACAAAATCCAATTAGCACTCAGTTTAAAAGTATTGCATTGACTATTGGACAGAGAATCTACGTGTATTATGCCAAAAATTATTTTAATTAATTACCTAATAAACTGAAAAATCCAAGTATAAATAAAAAAGAGCTTAAAAAAAGTTAAAGCGAAAAGTAGAGACATTGTCATTGATCAACTAAACATTAGATATAAACATAATAGTCGATCATGGGGTGGTCTTTTTTCTTGTTTTTCATTGTTTATTGTTTGTTGCTTGTTTTATATATTAATTTAAAACTCTTGAATTGAAGGGAAAAATCAATTTTTTTTGTATTCCGTATCATTTGTATTTTTATTAAGTATAAATGTCAATCTGAGGATGTACGGGCATTTATAAGGGGCTAGGTCATTTATGCGTAATTATTATTGTATTTAAAGGAAATTTTGGTAATAGGCAAATAAATATGCCAAAATTTTTGTATTTTAAAATTAAAAAAATCGAATGTTAACACTGACATGGAAAAATGCCACTCTTCACCTCTTAAAAAATCTTTAAATCTCGACGTGTTTAGAGTATTTAAAAAGTACATTTAAGTGAAATCAGAATCCCCCATTCAAGAGTACATTCAAGAAAATCCCATTTTTGTCTTTTAAGGATTCCTTAATAAAAAAATTCTTGTTTAAAATTTACCACAGATATGTGAATTTTCACGAAAAATATCAAAAGCAAACCTGAAAGATTCATTTCCATAACTTGAAGGTTTCCATTTTACACCGATTACATTCAGAAAAACATAACAAAGTTTTATGGCTTATTTATAACGGTTAATTTTGCTATTTCTATTGTAAACTATAAACAAATTGGCATTCAAAAATATTCGTTAATGCGATGTTATTAAATTCTGGTAATTTTCAGAAATTTTATTCAATCACGTCAGCGGGATAGCTACGCCCGAGATAATGCTAATATAAATTATTTTTAAAAGTATCATCTTTCCTAAATGTTGTTTGAAACCCTCTAAATTGTACGCGAACTCTTTTTAAGCATATATCTATTAATATCCTGACATTTGTAATCCTTAATACAGACGGATTAGGCAATAATTAATTTCTTGCTCCTATCTCTTACCCTCGCGTTAAACTTTCCTGCCCAAAGAATACTTTATAATATATGGGAGGGTTTTATCAGTCATTTTTCTTTTCTGTACAAAGGTATGATATTTCCGAGTCATTAACTAATATGAGTAAAAAAAGTACACGTGTGGAATTCGGGGAGTTACCGACAGAAGCGTTAATGATATCTTTGCTAAATATACAATTAGTTTGAAGATATGTTCACAAATATTTTGTTTTGTTTAAATAAATAAGTACGTGAACCTAGAGTAGATAATTTTACTGTAGTTATACTAAACGATCAGTTGTTTTATATGAATTCGTAACGATCAGCTGGTTAAATTGAACAGCTGATAGGCTATAATACGTTTCAGGTTATATTGTTAAACACTAGCAATATTAACAACCAGTTATTATAAACTTTTGTATTAATTCCGAATGTGTTATAAACGGTTACAACGTGCACATGTTCTTCAACTGAGGAACAATACCGAAACCAAAAACACAACGTTTTCATGTAATACGCGTGTACTGTTATCGAAAAGGAGAAAGAAAAAGAGACAGAAATCCGTTTTTCCTTTATATTTTTCCGTTCGGCAGACTTTTTTTCACTCCTTTCGCCAAAGTTTAGTTAAGTAAAAAAAAATATGTGTTGCATTATATTTTACTGACAGTAAATATAAATGATTTTTTTTTATCAAACTTTATTACATTTTATCAAAATTCGTTTCTAAAAACAATAATTTTCAAGAGCTTTTCGAACTAAGTAAGGACAACGCAAACAAAAAAACAGTAAATAGTCATGATGTATGGACAAACAATATTATACCAAATTTAATCGGTCAATTCGTTAACTCGGAAATAGGATAGAACTTTTTGAACTCAAACGGACATGTTCATGAAAACTAATTTTTTGTACGAACACAAACAGTTTTTCTTTTAAAATATTTGACCGTTACATTTAAAAAAAAGAACAGGAAAAACATGTAGGCACAAACTTTCTCCGTACGGAAGTTGCGTTTCAAAACAAAACATAACGTTACTGGAACAGTCCCTTCAATATAAGCTGCATTTCACGGCGCACGTTTGCCGCATCTGATGTACTCGGATTTGCACTTAGGAGACGTCACGATGTTACGTAACGTAATGTCTCGCAACACCGGCAACGGTGTTTTAATGAACGGACAAACTTTGCAATCTGATCCCCTAATTGCATCTTTGTATAACGGACAGGACTGGCATTGTAGCCGGTGTAATTGCTTTACTTTTTATTTGGGTACTTCTTAGCCTAAATAATATGATTAAATTTTAGAAAGTTTCTGTTACGTTTTCGCGCAGTAAGTCCTTCTTTGCGCAACACTTGCAATTTCTTTCGTGAATTTATTCTGAATAAATTTAAAATGATCAAACGTCCTACCGTTGATTTGTTTACACAGTTATATAATAAATTGTGTACAAATATTGCACAAACTTTCTCGCAATCAATTAAAAGTGGTGTTTAATTTAAAACTTCACCAGATTTTGCTAAAGTCGCTGTTGTGTTACATGAAAATTAGGTAATGTAAAGGGGTAGAAGTACGGCCACCATTATAAGCAGCGTGCTTGATATCAGAGGCTAAAGCCCAAGTAATTGGACTACTTGCCGCTAAGAACTCTGCAAAGAAGTAGTTTGAGAAAATACACAGTACTGTTGTAACTGCAGTTGAACACTCGGCCGCAAGATGCCACCAGCGGCGAGCGCTCACATATATCTCAAAAGGGTTATCATTTTAGTACATTCAATGATATGACTTTCTAATACTAAAAGTTTTATTTAATGTTACTTTTGCCGCAGAAACTTCTGAACAGGGTACGCCATTTTTTACAACTGATCTCTCAACCAACATGACTACAAATTTTTTAACATTTTGGAATGTATCAAACTGTATGTGCTTTACCTAACCTTACTAGTGTATCCCATACCTGTTAACGTAGTTCCTTACGTATTGCGATCTGTGATCCTGTATGTATTGTTCTGAATTAATTGTAGGTTTGTTTTTTTACTAAAACTGCCTAACCTAACCTAACAAGCGTTATTCTAGGTGCTAACGTAGTTAAACCCTCTGTTGCTTTAACAATCAGACCTTATTAACATAAAAGTCTTGGCGCATCTAACGACATACAAGTACCCATCGCTGTCACAGTTCCTATGAAAGAGGACTGAGCCGCAGCGGTATGTAGAATGAATGATACAATACAATTGCAGCCTAGAGGCGTTGCCAACTTTGTCCCATCGCTGTTTTGCTAGACGTCAACTTATCCCACTTTATCCACGCTTGCGGCTCAGTCCTAGTGTTTTGTTAACTGAACTAACGTGTTAATCAAGTCGGTAAGATAGTACAACGAAAGGTTTTAAGTTAAAAAGAGAGATCTGCCAAACAAGCGACGTACAAATTGCCGATAAACTTACCGAAAACTACTTATTCAGTAGCAATCAGTCAGTGAGGGAAACAGTTATTTCGTCTAAAAGTGCGATTTGGAACATTGGATGAGTGAATCGCCTTTTGATGCGTTTTAGCTACGCCGTAAAGACAGCAAAATATTGTTCATAAAAACAACACAAGAAACACTAAACGGAACCAGTTTTTGGGCGGTGCGTGTGAATGTTTGGTTTTGCCATTTTCACCGCTGGAACTAAGAAAATAAATTTCTCTTCTAACGAGTTTTACAGACCACTTAATTTGGTAACAAGGCGCACATATTTTATTTAATGAGCGGTAGCGATTAACAATTAACACGTTCTGGAAGAATGCGCGTCTCTTTGTTGTACCTAGAAAGAATTAGATGTCATTTTGTACAAAACGATTTTACGAAAAACCTGTAAAATTTATTAAAATCGGTTAATCAGATTTCGCTCAAATTTTGATGATTACTGAAGATACTTAAATAAAGTAAGCATAGAAAATTCAAAGAAAATGTTATTCAAGGTTTGAAACAAATGAAAAATAAATTTCGAAATGATGAAATTTTTTTGTCAAATTTCCTATACTGAGTTAAGTTTTGAATATGGATATAGGCCTACAATCAAAATTCGAAAAAAGATTTCAGATCCAATTTTGCATTTTTTAAAAGTTTTTCGTTTGTTTTACAGATGTTGCTATAAAGAGATGTATTGAAATTATCTTACACATCTACTTAAAATTACTTATATTTGTAATCATTATTCCTCCGCCCTTAGATTCCGAATGAAATAAAACGTAATATTTCTACTTAATGTTTTGTCGCTGCACGGGCAGATTAAAGCTTGTACCTGACAGTGTTCTTGATACACAAACCAAAATGGGTACGTTAAAAGTATTATAATTTTCTTTATTATACTCAACATAAAAATTACATTTTGTACGCGGTAATGAAGTCGTTTTACAGCTGGGATTCCTTTATAACACTTCTAAAACATAGATTCAGATAGTTTCTAAAGCTACTTAATTTATATTCTTAATTATTTAATTAAGTTTTTATGATTTTATACAGGATGCGGCGTGTAACGCTAATTTAATACTGTAATAAAACTTAATTATAAAACATTTCCAGGCGAATAGCAGTGTCGAAGAATATTTTAAAGATGTATGCGAACAGATTCGTTGTAACACGGACGACCGGTAAGTCACGACAAAAACCACTTTTCCAGAACAGGCGGGCATAAATCACGCAGTGAACAGCATAATCTATAATTCCAGTTTTTAAATCGCTCCAACCGCAGCGTAAAGTGTGATAAAATAAAACATTAGATGAATAAATCGGCAGTTAATGTGCTTAGCCGTGTCGTAAAAACAATAAAATATTATTCATAAAAACAACAAACTAGCGCTAGGCACTATGACCCGGGCCTAAACGGAACCAGTTCCTAGGCGGACCGTGTGAATATCGTAATCATTATTGTAAAGAACGGAACGGAATGGTGAAATAAACCGCCTAAAGGAGTAATGAATCGATTAAAGAAAGTACATTACTCATATTGTACAGAAAAATTTCTAAACAAATATCGTTTCGAAGCTGTTAACAACAAACCGAAAAACCGGCCTAATTCATCAAAATCGTGTCACTCCATATCGGTCATACCTAAAGATTCTTAACTTAACAGAGTGCACTAGATTTGAAATTAAAAGAACTTTATTGTTCGAAAATTAATCGAAGAGAAACCCGTGGCTAGCAAGACTCAACTTTGGTGTTTCCTATTCATTACCAAACAGTATTTGCTACTCTGACTCGAGTGTACGATCCAAGCCACCTTCCCCATAAGTAGATCATTTATTTTTTCTATAGCTTTGTATCTACTTCAGCGTTCTTGTAGCGGGGACTCGGTGGTCGATGTGGTCAATCTGCTGCGTCTCTGAACTGCGCAACTTTAGCTTCTTAGTTCTAGGTGCAGTTACTCCCGTTGCTTTTCACTTAACGCTGAGCCCTCATTAGAATAATAAAAATGACTAATGACTAGTTGTCCATAGTCTGGCAAAAAGTATGGACGTTAGGCAAAAAAAATCTTCTTGTATCAGCGTTTTACATCAGCCTTTTAAGTCAACCTACTTCTATTAACCTTCTAAGTCAGCTTTCTTGTATTAGCCTTCAACTTGTTTGTATTAACATTCTAAGACAGTTTTCTTGTATTAGCCTTCTGCGTCAGCCTTCTTTGTCAGTTTTCTTGTATTAGCCTTCTAAGACAACCTTCTTGTATCAGCCTTCTACGTCAGCCTTCATGTATCAGCCTTCTACGTCAGCCTTCATGTATCAGCCTTTTAAGTCAGCTTTCTTGTATTAGCCTTCAACGTCAGCTTTCTTCATCAACCTGTTTGTATTAACCTTCTAAGACAGTTTTCTTGTATTAGCCTTCTGCGTCAGCCTTCTTATATTAACCTTCTAAGACAACCTTCTTGTATCAGCCTTCTACGTCAGCCTTCATGTATCAGCCTTTTATGTCAGCTTTCTTGTATTAGCCTTCTAAGACAACCTTCTTGTATCAGCCTTCTACGTCAGCCTTCATGTATCAGCCTTTTAAGTCAGCTTTCTTGTATTAGCCTTCAACGTCAGCTTTCTTCATTAACCTGTTTGTATTAACCTTCTAAGACAGTTTTCTTGTATTAACCTTCTGCGTCAGCCTTCTTGTATTAACCTTCTAAGACAACCTTCTTGTATCAGCCTTCTACGTCAGCCTTCATGTATCAGCCTTTTAAGTCAGCTTTCTTGTATTAGCCTTCTAAGAGAACCTTCTTCTATCAGCCTTCATGTATCAGCCTTTTAAGTCAGCTTTCTTGTATTAACCTTCAACTTGTTTGTATTAACCTTCTAAGACAGCTTTCTTGTATCAGCCTTCTACGTCAGCCTTCATGTATCAGCCTTTTAAGTCAGCTTTCTTGTATTAGCCTTCTGCGTCAGCCTTCTTATATTAACCTTCTAAGACAACCTTCTTGTATCAGCCTTCTACGTCAGCCTTCATGTATCAGCCTTTTATGTCAGCTTTCTTGTATTAGCCTTCTAAGACAACCTTCTTGTATCAGCCTTCTACGTCAGCCTTCATGTATCAGCCTTTTAAGTCAGCTTTCTTGTATTAGCCTTCAACGTCAGCTTTCTTCATTAACCTGTTTGTATTAACCTTCTAAGACAGTTTTCTTGTATTAACCTTCTGCGTCAGCCTTCTTGTATTAACCTTCTAAGACAACCTTCTTGTATCAGCCTTCTACGTCAGCCTTCATGTATCAGCCTTTTAAGTCAGCTTTCTTGTATTAGCCTTCAACGTCAGCTTTCTTCATTAACCTGTTTGTATTAACCTTCTAAGACAGTTTTCTTGTATTAGCCTTCTGCGTCAGCCTTCTTGTATTAACCTTCTAAGACAACCTTCTTGTATCAGCCTTCTACGTCAGCCTTCATGTATCAGCCTTTTAAGTCAGCTTTCTTGTATTAGCCTTCTAAGAGAACCTTCTTCTATCAGCCTTCATGTATCAGCCTTTTAAGTCAGCTTTCTTGTATTAACCTTCAACTTGTTTGTATTAACCTTCTAAGACAGCTTTCTTGTATTAACCTTCTAAGACAACCTTCATGTATCAGCCTTCTACGTCAGCCTTCATGTATCAGCCTTTTAAGTCAGCTTTCTTGTATTAGCCTTCTGAGACAACCTTCTTGTATCAGCCTTCTACGTCAGCCTTCATGTATCAGCCTTCATGTATCAGCCTTTTAAGTCAGCTTTCTTGTATTAGCCTTCAACGTCAGCTTTCTTCATCAACCTGTTTGTATTAACCTTCTAAGACAGTTTTCTTGTATTAGCCTTCTGCGTCAGCCTTCTTGTATTAACCTTCTAAGACAACCTTCTTGTATCAGCCTTCTACGTCAGCCTTCATGTATCATCCTTTTAAGTCAGCTTTCTTGTATTAGCCTTCAACGTCAGCTTTCTTCATCAACCTGTTTGTATTAACCTTCTAAGACAGTTTTCTTGTATTAACCTTCTGCGTCAGCCTTCTTGTATTAACCTTCTAAGACAACCTTCTTGTATCAGCCTTCTACGTCAGCCTTCATGTATCAGCCTTTTAAGTCAGCTTTCTTGTATTAGCCTTCTAAGGACAGCCTTTTTGTGTCAGTCCTCTACGTCAGCCTTCATGTATCAGCCCTCTACGTCAGCCTTCTTGTATCAGCCTTCTAAGACAACCTCCTTGTTGTCCTTCTACGTCAGCCTTCATGTATCAGCCTTTTAAGTCAGCTTTCTTGTATTAGCCTTCAACGTCAGCTTTCTTCATCAACTAGTTTGTATTAACCTTCTAAGACAGTTTTCTTGTATTAGCCTTCTGCGTCAGCCTTCTTTGTCAGCCTTCTTGTATTAGCCTTCTAAGACAACCTCCTTGTTGTCCTTCTACGTCAGCCTTCATGTATCAGCCTTTTAAGTCAGCTTTCTTGTATTAGCCTTCTAAGGACAGCCTTTTTGTGTCAGTCCTCTACGTCAGCCTTCATGTATCAGTCCTCTACGTCAGCCTTCTTGTATCAGCCTTTTAAGTCAGCTTTCTTGTATTAGCCTTCTAAGGACAGCCTTCTTGTATCAGCCTTCTACGTCAGCCTTCATGTATCAGATTTCTACGTCAGCCTTTTTGTATCAACCTTCTACCTTCAGTCTTGTATCTACGAAAGACTATCAGTATTTATTCGAATTATTCGATTTACTTCTTAACGGAAACTTTCTTTTACTTCAATTTTGCTGCACTGACGTGAGTTATGTTCTAGATTTATACATTACCAAAATTTTGTTCATTTAGTTTTACAACTCCTAAAATGAAACGATGAAATTAAAATAGCCACGCAGAAACGCTTCAAACAGTGTAGTAACTTAAAATTTATTTACTTAGTAACACACATACACAGCTGTTTAAAATTAGTTATTTACTTAAGTCAGGTGTTTACGTTATTGCACACATTCCTCGCGGTGCCAAGTTGTCTGCCGTCAGAATAAATTACGCATAACTTTAAAACGTTCATTATTTTAGGCTGGTATAGTTTCACCGAGAAATCAAATGAGTTTCATTTATTGAGAAAATGCTGGACAAAAATTTATATAGCCTCAAAAATGAAATGTAATTTTCTAAAGCGATATATTTTATTTATTTAATTATAAGAAAAATGAAGAAAGTATGGTATTTCTGAACAATATTATATTTTTATAGATAATTCCGTTTACGGATAATTGACTGGTTTTAGTAAAGGTTGGTAAGTGTGTGTGTGTGTGTGTGTGTGTGTGTGTGTGTGTGTGTGTGTGTGTGTGTGTGTGTGTGTGTGTGTGTGTGTGTGTGTGTTTTGTGAAGTCAAAAAAGGTGGAAATATCTTTTACAGACTTCCTGAGGTAGAGTACAATCACTCCCAAGAGTGTGGAACTCAAGTTAAGTTCAAGATATTGCTACCCACTAAGAAAACCGCCAAAAGCGTTCCTCTTCTGCAAACCACCCCACTTAACCACCGCCAGGCATTACTTTGCGATGAGGTGAACTGGCTGTCCGCCTGTCCGTCAGTAACGTTGGCTCTCCTTTCGTGATCTTCAATCCTCAGCCTCTTCATGACCACTGCGGCGAATCCTGCAATGGCCCTCCAGTTGGCCTCTGAAGTGTGTGTGTGTGTGCGCGCGCGTGCGCGCGTGTAATCATTTTTATTTTTCAAAAAAATAAGTTTTGCAGCCTTATTTTGATAAAACAAAACAGTTAAAATCAAAATATCTCAAAAATAGTTCTATCGATTTAGATTAAATTTTGCTTAAACAACATAATCTAAAAGTATAGTACTGAAGCAAAATGTGTGGACGCTATTCTCAAAAACGTTAGTATAGTGGATTTACAAATAAAAAAATCAGAATTTTTGTTTTTCCAATTATTTCTTTTACTTAAAATGTGTTAAAATGAATTGAAATATAATTATTCATATAATATCAGCAAATATAATAATAGATCAAAATCTGATTAATCGATTTTGAGAAATTTATTTGTTTTTGTCTGTTCCTTCCGAATTACATTATTTGTGGAAACATTAAGAGAAACTTTGTGTATGTTCTTATGCCATTATTAATTTTCTTGTAAAATATGGGATGTTAATAATTGTTTTATCGTTCCATCGAAACAGCTACTTTCCGCAGTTTGAGGTGACAAGCACTTACTCTCGCCTGAAAATACTTTGGGCCCTGAAAGGAATCGAACTCCGGTCATCTCCTTCCTCCAACTAACCACTATCCTTTATAAAATTAATGAATTTCCACTTACGTAAGTCCGTCAATAAGGAACCACAAAATGTAAACAATAAAACAATTCTATTGTTTATCGTTCGACATCTGGAGCTAATCGATAGTCGAAATCAGATCTGTAAAAGGTTGCATCATCCAAAGTTTTTAACAATAACCAACGGCGCGTGTGTTTATGGCAGGCGATTTTACACGCGCGTCGTATGACGCAGTTAAATTCCTTAATGTTGTAAATAAATAAAACAAATTTATACAGTTCAGTTTGCATGTTTATCAGGGCAAGCTGCGTTATGCAATGTTAGGGTTCATTACACTATTTACTGTTTTAACAAATATTTGTTTTGTGTTTAATGTTTCTATATCGGAGAAAGTAAACTATTGTAATTGTCCTTGTGGAATAATCATGAAATGGTCACCGCTCTTGATACTTGAAACGCGATTAGAATAATCGTTATGGGTCTAGTTACACGTGTTAGCACCTAAAGGGGCTTTTCTCACACGATTTCGTTAGAAGATTTTAATCGTATAGTCAGGTCATTGACGTAAGAACAATAATTTTGAATAATTTGTAGATAAAATCAAAGGTCTTTGTAAATTACACTCATGTCCGTATTTCCGTCCGTGCCTCTCGTTAACGCAAACAGTGTAACCGATTATTATAAAATTTGCCCAAAACTACGCAGCGGCCCGAACCTACAAAACATATTTAGGGGTAGTTAAGGGGTAAAATCTTTAGGGTAAAAATATATTTTATTTTGCTTTATCTAGTATAGAGGATCATTGAACTTATAAATGATAATGACTCTGAACATATAATACTTCTTTTTGCCTGGTTAACAGAGTCATTATGCTCTATTGAGTTTTCATCTCTCCTCTTGTGATTCCCCGCAGGGGGGGTGCAGACTAGCTGAACTTATTGAGAAGATTTAGACGTCCCTCACGGTACCCGAGTCTAACACACACTTACAACACTACACTTAAGACTTTAACACTTTACACTCACACTTACATTTAGGGTGGCGATAATAGCCTCAATGTGCTTTTCGCCTTAAAAAAATAAAATAAATCCTTTTGTGATTTCGAATATGTTAGGTTTGAAAAATTTGTAAACCTAGTCTGGTTCAAAATAAAATAAAACTTTCAGGATTTTTCAATATTTTACATATTATTGTATTTATGGATATCAAAAAAGCGTATTTTGAAAAATCCACCAATATCTTTAGGAGATTTTTTTACCCGCTCAATCTTTTGCGGTGTGGTTAAGACAGTCGTGAGACGGCTTCGGTCCAGGCATTGCAGTGGCGTGCTCTCTCCGTCGAAACCATAACTGAACAGAAAGATTAAGTAGAATGCGAACCAAAAGTCGTATTGGGCATAAAGAACGTTTCAAAAGGAACACTAAAATCGTACGCCATCAGCTGTAACTGAGCAATCTAGTCCGACACTGCAGAGATACGGGTCAGCTGTTATTCATTCTTGTTAATAGTTTATATTTAAAACACAAATTAGTGTAATCATCTAAATACAACTACATATGCATGCGCACACTGCATTTTAAGTGTAATGCGCTCAAGTTTATATTTCAACGGTCGATAATACTTTTAGGCAGTGTGACCACTAAAAACGGAGCGGAATGAAGACAAAAGGCAACCAGTAGTGAAGTTCAGTCAGTTTAAAGAAAGCTTTTGTATCTTTTAAATCTAAATATAGGATTACTGTATTGGCCTATTGTATCGGATTCTAGGAAACTATTATGTTTAAAACCGTAACCTAGACAACGGTAACCTAGGTAACGAGATATAGGTTTGTAGGTGTGGTTAGCGTGGAAGCGAAATCAGTTTTAAAACATAACCTAGACAGAGTCGAAGCTACGCGAAGCAGAGCCCAGCGACGCCGCTTGACTCCGCTCTGCTCTGTTACGCTTTCAGTGGCCGTAGTGACATTAAAAACAATAGATTTTGAATGCGTAGTTCACTCCGCTCCGCGCAACTCCTCTCCGCATTTGGCGGCCACCCGGTCTTACATGGACAAGAAACAAAGCGTTTAATACCAAATTTTTCGAAAAAAATTCTGCGTCCTGCAGA
Organism: Callitettix versicolor; assembly: GCA_022606455.1. Lineage (NCBI taxonomy): Eukaryota > Metazoa > Arthropoda > Insecta > Hemiptera > Cercopidae > Callitettix > Callitettix versicolor. Next base: position 4,295,652 of record CM040191.1, on the reverse strand, counting down.
AGTACCAGCAGTCGATGTCTCGATTTTAGATTAGAGCAAATGATAAGAAACTTTTTGCTTGTCACTATACTATGTGTATTAAACGTTCGGTGATTATGAACAATCCCTAACTAAAACAAGTAATTTTCACATCGATGCCTTTGCCAATTGAAGGATTTAGAGAGAGACTCTAGGGGAGTCAATAACTTTGAGATGGGAACTTTTTTGGTGATTATGGAATACCCTTCAAAAAAAAGGGTAGTTCCTACTCTTCAAAAAAAAAAAAAAAAAAAATCGAACTTGTAGCGAAACTGTTTGTGTAATATCCTGAAACCATTTTTAGTTTTCAAACCTTCGTTTTTGTAAAAAAAACCCTAAAAAATTTAATAAATCCTGATTTCTTCAAAATTGGTTTTTACGATTTTAATCACATAGGTTATTGCTTAAATACCATCCTTAAATATCCTTACGTAGTCAAATAAAATATAAGCACGTTACCTCACCGACAAATCCGATTTAGAAGTTATGGGCCTACCGTAAAAACCAAAATATTTGTCTAATTCTCATAATCGGTTCATCAGAATTTGTTCACGTGTTGGTAAAATATGACGATACGTAAGTGAAATCTGTACAGCGAATTTGGAATAAAAGATTTTTTACAGAAATTTATGTTGTAAATCCTGACCTCCGTGGACCTAAACGTTTAATTCGAGTACTTGCGGATCCTGTTACAGTAAAATTTTATCGAAATTGTTAAAGTCAATTTTGAAAAATCACCATTTAAAAAAATTGATATGATATGCCCATATATTTTGGGAGAGAAATTATGAAAACGGCCGCGAGATATAAGCAAGAATCTACACAAAAATCTATGTGTAAAATGTAATCGCAGAAAAATTAATTGCTAACTAACGATTTGTCACAGCTAACACGCAAGACAGGGAGGATAGGGGGAGGGCATTCTCCCTCAAGTTGTGTACAAATATTAAAATAATATGAAAAATAAAAGATTTTTATTTACGGTTAATGTGAGGCGAAACGATGAAAACGGCTGTTATGTTCGGATATTAATATTACTGAAACTTGTCTAGTTTCAAAACGTAACTTTTAAGTAAGCTAATAATAACAGAAATGATGTTACGAGTACCATACGATAGTTGTTTTTATAACAATAATAATTAATAAAACTTTCTCATTGTGTTTGTATAATTATTAAATGATTCGTAATAAACCAGCTGGAATAACCGTGCTTTGCAACGATGTTGTAAACGTTTTGGCGGTCCCGATATGTAAGCAAAACTGTCACTAATGTAAAGTTTAATCGTAACCAGCTGGTTAGTATTCGTTTTAATACTTAGTGAACAGAAAAGGAATATCCAGAATACGTTAAATAAAAATCTTAATTTTTTTCCTTCCAATCAATATACTTACAACTGTATTGTAAAAATACTCGTAATCGCTAAGGCTGATGAAATTAGCCAAGGTTATGAAATAAGCTCTGGGCAGATTTACTCCGAATCTGTTCACATTTCGTAACAAAGCATACGCGGAAGTATTGTCACAGATAAAAGATTAATTAACGTTAGCGGCTATTGTCAGCTTATCCAATATAGAGAATGAATCACAGATAGGCTTACAAAGAAGCGCGAACAAATTAACAGGTAGACGATAGGCCTTTACTTGCGAAGGTGACTGACGAAAGTATTGTATTTATGGTGAATTGTTACCAGTGAATCAGAAGTGCATTAAAATGATAAGTTGATCGGTTTAGTTTATTGCACACAGATAAGGCATTTTTTGTCGTTAAGGTGGTAAATATTTAATTATTTTAATAAAATACTGATTTTTTAAAATCTAATTTTCATTAGGAAATGAGCTATTGGAGCGACCATCATGTCATACCACGGGAAGTGAATGTCAAAACTGAAATTCTGTATCACTTTTTTAGATTCACTAAAAATGTTTTGAATTTTGCTTATGTGTGTTCACTCTGCGCACAGTCCGCATTTCAGATTACAATTTTAGTCCGATTTGATTCAAACTTGTAACAAAAATCGAATTTGTGTTGAGTTTGGACAAGTCATTTATGTAATGAAAGCCAGTCAAACTGTTTTAAAGATTTAAAAAAATATTGTGATATTTGTTTGAGATGCGCTTCCATCACGTCAGCGAGACAGTTGCGTGCCGTGATTATTAATACTCACGGTAGCTGAAAATAGATAGAGCCATCCAATTCTCAAGATCGATTTTTCCACGATCACCATGCTTCCCTTGTATTTCGTCCAGCGAGACGAAATACAAACTAATAACAGAAAAATCTCTCAAAATCACTTCATCAGATTTTACTGAATTTTCGACCATAATTTATTATGATTTGTTTACAAAATAAGTTAATTACTTTACAAAAAAGATTTTTCCCAAGTACAACAATTAATTTAGGTTTTCGCGATTGTTCAGAGTTTACCACTATCAAAACGTACTTTATTTCCCAATAAAACGTCACAGTTACGTTGCACGGACCATTGAAATATTTAATCGAATAATTAAAATGTAAATTCACATTACAGAACTGATAAAACCTATTGGATGAAGGCCTACAGGGCATACCCAATCTATAAAGTTTTAATATTCGAAATGTTTTCAAAACGAGTTTTACGTTTTATGTTTCAGACAATAAAATATTTATATTGTGGGAAGGGAGGTTAAAACCACCCTTAAATAGGTAAACTCACTTGGGAACACATATAGCATAGGCCTAGAAGTAGCAAACAATGGGTTTTGGCCTGGCTTTCTGACTAAGATCATTCTTGTTTCTTCTTTCAGGCGACTGAATAACCTCCCCTAATAGCATTCTGAGAAATAAGTAGGTTTAGAAAAATGTAAATATACATGCCTGTGTGTAAACATAGCCTATGATTACAATCAGCTTTAGTTCGGATACTCGTATGATTATAATCAGCTGTAGTTCGGATAATCGTATGATTATAATCAGCTGTAGTTCGGATAATCGTATGATTATAATCAGCTCTAGTTCGGATACTCGTATGGTTATAATCAGCTATAGTTCGGATACTCGTATGGTTATGATCAGCTGTAGTTCGGATAATCGTATGATTATGATCAGCTGTAGTTCGGATAATCGTATGATTGTAATCAGCTGTAGTTCGGATACTCGTATGATTATAATCAACTGTAGTTCGGATAATCGTATGGTTATGATCAGCTGTAGTTCGGATAATCGTATGATTATGATCAGCTGTAGTTCGGATAATCGTATGATTATGATCAGCTGTAGTTCGGATACTCGTATGATTATGATCAGCTGTAGTTGGGATACTCGTATGATTGTAATCAGATGTAATTCGGATAATCGTATGATTATATATTTTTGTTGTTTTTATTTTAAGGCAAAAAACACATTGAGGCTATTATCGCCTCCCTAAATGCAAGTGTGAGTGTAAAGTGTTAAAGTCGTAAGAGTAGTGTTGTAAGAGTAAGTGTGTGTTAGACTCGGGTACCGCGAGGGACGTCTAAAACTTCTCAATACGTGCAGCTAGTCTGAAACCCCGTGAATAATTTTCTTAAATATCTGAACCGTAATTTTCGTTTTAAAATTTAAATATGACAAAAGCTAAGTGACGAATTAAAACAAAATTTTAACTGACTAGTCTACATATTTGAAATTTGAAAATGGAAATAATCGTTACAAAAACTAAAGCTAAACAATGGCTAAAAACTTAAGATAGAGGTATGCAACCACAGAGCTATGTTAGTTAACCTATTAATGTAATAATACATTACTGTATGGAAACAAAAACGTAATTCTCAATATTATTACGACAGCTATTTCATAAGTTATAAATAACATTGAAAGTTGCCTTCAACGATAGAATCGTTTAAATTTAATTGGAAAAGTAACACCTAAGCTTTGCAGATAGTATAAAGAGTAAAGTGAAAAGCTTTGTATCGATTGCTGAAGGTAATTGCCATGATATAACACTTCAAAGAGTGTTACCCGCGTCGAATAATCGATTCTAGCTCCTTCACAAGATACAGTATGTTGTCTGAGTATAGTTTGTTCGTTCAGAGAATGCGGCTGGACGTAAATTAGATGTTTTGAACGTTGCAGTTACGATAACAACAGAAATTATAATAATTAATACTGTACAATTTCTCTAATCAATAGTTTTCCCTAATAAATAAATTTTTATTTTGTAATTCGATGTTTAAACAAATCTATGAATATATTAATTGGTCGTGTACACGCCGGTCTCTTATACGAAGTGTAAAAACGTATTGTGATCATAAAAAATCGATTTTACGTTTTTGATGAATCTGTACGTTTTCAGGTCCCTTAATTCCATAAAAGTAGTTTTTACTTTGATGTTTGTCAGTCAGTGTGACTATAAACATTGCTACAAACAAATTAATTGACCAATATTTATGCAATTTCGCATGTTGATCTAATTTACTTTTAAATTCCGGGCAATTTTTTTAAAATAAAGTTTTTAGTTCTTTTTTTGTTAAAAACATCTCAAAAGTAGGTTTTAACTACTTCAGTAATGTTTTACTCAAAAATAGTACATAAATATCCAAGCAAAATGTATGAGTCCCTTCCAGAAATCCAGTAGGCCTAAGCGAACTAAAAAAATTAAAATTCGACTACTCTAAATCAATTAGATTTTGCTCAGACATGAAGCATAATCAAAATTTAAAAAACAATATTTTTTCAGTTCAAACCGTGTCGAAAAAAAGATGACGGGTTCATTTTTATTTATTAATTAAAAAAAAATTAATCGATAAAACTTAAATTTGATTCAACATTTTTTCCAATAGGTACATTATTACAGATCTTTACAAACGAGTAGTGATTTTTGAACACCCTGTATATCAGTAGTTTGTTTTTATAAAATAGAATTGAAAAACTAAAGCCTAACCCCTTAAGATATATTGAAAAGATAAGGTAGAGATGAAGATAAGAATACTTGGTATTAAAAAGCTAAACGTAAATTAATTGCTTCGTCCAGCACTTGGCAGTGTTTATCTAACTAGTATAATCGATTGTTTTGTTTTTACTTTGAAATTATTGTTTCTTCCATTAACGGAGACGGCTGGAAAAACACTTTGTAGCATACAATTTGAGTGCTAATAACTTGAATCTTCTGTCTCTCGGTTAAACATTGAAATAGTAAATAAAAGTTTATTGTAATCATCTTGAATTTTCTGTCAGTCGAACGCATTGTTGATCCAAATTATGCTGAAATTGCAGATATAACTAGAAATTTGGCCTATACACCAAATTTAAAGCATTACTTACCACCAGGGGTATAGAGATTATTCCTCGAGTTCTGTCAGGGTGATTTAATGATATTTTGTATTGCCTAAAAATCGGGTGAACAGTGTAAACCCGGCCAAGAACGGTTTTACAGACAAAATTGTTGACAGATGACAATCTCCATCGACCGCTTTCAAACATGTAAGTAATTAGGACACGCGCTTATTTTAAAATCAAAATAGTCTTTGTGTCGAAGATTTTAAAAGAATGTAATATTGACAAGGAAATCATTAGCAAGACCTAGATTCGGAAATAAACATTAAACAATTAGCCTATCGGAGCCTCGTGCCGGGCACAACCTAATTCCTTAATGACCTTCATCAGCATTAATTTCCCGCCGATAAGTCTGTTCTGTTTCCGTATTGTGACTCAACGCTACCAGGGGGCTGGGCCAAGGTCTCTGGCTGGCTATTGTCTTCTTATCAGCGGTTACGGCATCGGCTTATCTAACAGTGTTATGAGGGTCCGTGCGTGCATGGTATTCACCAATACAAGGACCCTTCGTCATTCTGTCTGGTAGCACACCTGTAGCGTCTGAACGGGAAGTCAACGAAATTACGAAACAGTGACCGAGACCAAAGTTAGGAACATTTTAGCTGTCAAAACATCATAAGCTCCATAAACGGGGACCTTGAACTTAGCGTTGATTCTGACCATTATATAACTTTTTTACTGATTTTTAAATTGTGTTAGCACTCCAAGGTTAGCAATTTTTGCCCGATTTGATTCAAATTTTGTATAAAAATCGATTTTTGGTAATAGTTTGGACAATTTTAAAATGGCGACTACTCCAGCTAACACTTAAAAAAATATTAAAAAAAAAAAACAATATACAAAATTGGCATAATTTCACAAAATCTGTTAATCTGTTTGTGTAATATTTCTTCCATATTTATTTTGTAGATGTCAGCAGTATCTTTATTTCTTAAATGTGTGTTTTAACTTCTGCGCTTTCAGTTTCGATTCCGAGAACGAGTATGTCCGAGTCTGCTATACATGTCTGTTTACATCCTAACGAAAAATCCATACCAAGTTTTAAAATTGTTAAACATTTTTAAGCGCGCTGTGATCTATAATTAATTATGTTTAAGTCATTAAAGTGGAACCTAATTAATTATGCATACAAGTTTAACCAGCTGCAAAACAATGCGGCTGTAATTTAAATCGTAACAAATTAGGAAAACACTCTTCATTCGGACAAGTTTCAGCTAAGTTAACAATCGATAATTGCAGACTGTAAACTCACGCCAATGTTACCGGATATCCACACGTCAGCTTGCGTACTTGTAATTGTCTACTTAACAAAACTTCGATTAAATTACTGTACTTTTAATAGCCCTAGAATTACCTGACCCAGCGAGCATTACCTCGCATGTTTCATGTGGAGGTAGAAGATCTGCTCGTCTTTTTGTTCGAAAGTGGAACAAGCATGCCGCAGACGTTCTAGCACTCAGTTTGTGTTATTAAACAAAACATTTAAAGGAGATTCCGTAAAAAATGTGCTTTAAGAGCGATACACAACTCGAAAATCGATAAAACAACTCGAGATAGAAAAATTCTTTGAAGTGATGTCACTACGTGTTCTGTACGGACGACGTAGGGATGAAATACCAAAAGTAAGTATCGATACATTTACTAGATACTAGTGTTGGGAAAAAGTATCGATACTGCATGAAAATCGAAAGGAATTTATTGATATTAGTAGATATTGAATAGAAGCATCGGGTCCTACTGTAGCTGTTTGCTTCGTATTAAAAGCAAAACATTAAATTAAAAAATATACCAGATATAATAATGTGTGCGCTGAAAGCAATAAATGAAAATACGTGAAACCATTTTTTACACATATGAGATAAGAAATACGTACGTAATAAAAACAGTAAATGGAAAGGAAGGAATAATATAAAACAGTGTACAGCAAGATATTCTTAGTTATTTTAAAGTAATTGTTTATATTTAGGTTATGTAAAACAATGTGTCTTATTCTGTTCTGCTTTCGCCTTTAAATCTATAACCTATAAAATTATTGACTGAATTTTAACATTGAATCTTAATTAAATATTTATAAATGAAACCAGCTATAACCGGATTTTACATTATATACTTAAATTAGACTACATCAATTATTATTTACTAGAAGCAGAGTCTTTTGTTTAATAACACTTTAGATTGTCTTACCGAGTCTACTTTCAAGAGGGATTCGGTCAATAATTATTTAAGTCTTGAGTACTGTAATAATTTAAATATTACTTTCAACAATGTTTTCCTTTTGCAATTAGCTGTTTTTGTACAAACACAATTAATTATTTCTGTCACTTATGCATGTATTGTGCTGCTCTCTCACGGGGACATTTTATATTGCTCCTGGAATTTTTCTTTCATTCATTTTATGTTATTGTAAAGCCCTAAAATGGAAAAGTATAAGACGTGATAATTCCTTGTTTTTATGATGAACTTGTAGGCACCCTATATACGTAGTTTAAATAAAGCAGGTCCTTATTTTTGGTACAAAACCGATCGGGATTCTTAGTGTAATAATATATGAAAGATATTACACCATAAGGAGGTATAAAACTCGCGATTATTTACGACAGTGAATCGGGAAGCGAGTTAAAAAAGTATTTTTACTTGAATACTCTATATATAGACTCCATATTGTGTCTATGGAAACCCTGCAGAATTTACTAATTGACCAATTTTTACTTTTATTTTAACATGTCTAATTCGCCCATACCTCGGCATCACAATTTAATATTTTAAAATTTACTTTCGAACCAACAATTTCTTTTCCAGATTTGGTACAAGGACGTACATAAAGTTTGATTCACTGTTTTTTTTTATAATTTAGCCAAATTTTTTTGTCAGTAGTTTCCAAACCATACTTTGTGGGCAAATAGCGAACAATACGTTTTGTAGGTACTTACAGAAGTACCAGAACACCAAAACACTTGTTGGTGCAGTGCTTTGCCACACTATTAGACATACAAGTTGGAGTGTTTTAATAAATTCACTCCACGCAGGGCTATGCGCTATTTGTCCCTAGTATACCACCTAGCTAGAACTTGAGCTACTTAGTACTCCAGCCCGGTAATACATGTAGTTTAGATTAGGCGTTTCCTCAGTAGGCCTAAACTCATCACGTGATTAGGCCTACTGTTAACATGTCATGTCCTATTGATTTGTGTAGTGCGTGCGTGAGTGCGTGTGTGCGTCGAGGGGCGGAAATACACACCCAAACCTCCATCCGTTGTCTACCCAACTCGCTGAGCTCATCCATGTATGTTTCCCGCTTCGTAATAAACACTGATGCTCGCTGTCCGTTGATTCCTGCCCGTCCTTGGTCTGACGTGTTTTTTTAGTGAATTTTCGTTGAAAATGAGCTATTGGAATGTCATAGCAAAATTCATGTAGGTGCAAACTCATGACCTTGACATGAACGCCATCTCTCTCTCTCTCTCTCTCTCTCTCTCTCTCTCTCTCTCTGCATTCTTCGTAATGCAGAGAGAGAATGTATATGTGTGTGTGTGTGTGTGTGTGTGTGTGTGTGTGTGTGTGTGTGTGTGTGTGTGTGTGTGTGTGTGTGTGTGTGTGTGTGTGTGTGTGTGTGTGTGTGTGTGTGTGTGTGTGTGTGTGTGTGTGTGTGTGTGTGTGTGTGTGTGTGTGTGTGTGTGTGTGTGTGTGTGTGTGTGTGTGTGTGTGTGTGTGTGTGTGTGTGTGTGTGTGTGTGTGTGTGTGTGTGTGTGTGTGTGTGTGTGTGTGTGTGTGTGTGTGTGTGTGTGTGTGTGTGTGTGTGTGTGTGTGTGTGTGTGTGTGTGTGTGTGTGTGAACATATAGCTACGGTTCGCCGTTAGGCCGATGCTATGCTTTTAAAGACTGTCGAATGTCTATGAGAGTAGGGTTTTAGGTATTCAGTCACATAGCTTTGAGTCTAAAGTATTTTTTTTTGTGTTTAACGTCCGACTATTATGCACACTTGGGTTAATGCAGACGATTGGATGATTTATAGCTATGAAAATGCCAAGCCCTGGCCGGAAATCGAACCCGGGTCCTCGGGGTGAAAGCCCAGTACGCTATCAACTAGGCCACCGAGGCGGCTTGAGTCTAAAGTAAGTCCCTCACTGAGCACTGGGTAAGGATTCAGAGCTTGTAACATACGAGGGTTGATCAAATATAAACGAGACTGACTTTCTAAAAACTTTTCCGTTGGACATTGAACTCTAAAGGGTGGGGTTTCAGGTAGCCTGGGAGGTTTGGGACGGGCGTAGACGGGCAACATTTCCGTTCGGACCCTTCAGTATAAAACTATACAATGAGTGAGAGTGAAGTGCACGTTTCCGTGGAGCAGAGAATTATTATTAAGTTTTTGGCCAAGGAGGGGGTCAATCCGACTGAAATCTTTCGTAGATTGACGGCTCAATACGGGGACAGAACCCTGTCAAGAGCTCGCGTTTTTGCTTGGCACAAGGAATTCGCCGAAGGACGGGAAGCAGTAAAAAACCTGAAGGCCTAATCACGATCGTCGGCCGGGAAGGTAATGGCCACTGTATTTTTCGACAATCAAGGCGCCTTTCACGTCGATTTCCTTCATCAACGACGCACAATAAATGCACAATATTATTGCGATGTTTTAGAGGCCGCAAAACAGTCTTTCCGTAGGAAAAGGAAATCTAAACCGGCGAGAAACGTCATTCTTCTTCACGATAATGCCCGACCACATTCGGCGAACGCTACGAGGCTTAAACTCGATCAAATTGGCTGGGAACCAATGGAACATCCCCCATACAGTCCAGACTTATCACCCTGCGACTATCACCTGTTTAGGCCACTCAAAGAGGCGCTTGGATGCCAGCGTTTCGAAGACGATTCTGCGGTGGAGACCTTCGTGCTCCAATGGCTCAATGAACGCCCGAGAAGTTTTTACGAAGATGGAATTAAAAAACTTCCAATCCAGTGGGAAAAATGTGTTACTCGTGCGAGAGACTATGTAGAAAAATAAGTTGTATCAAGAATAATTTGTAAGTAAGCAATAAATTTTTTAAAAAATCAGTCTCGTTTATATTTGATCAACCCTCGTATTTTAAACGTATAAACAAAATTAATCTGTCATTTAGATTTTTTTTTATAAGCATAATATATTATAGATAATTGTTTTATATCTGAATTAGATAATCATTTTAAACATCATATATATAGATATATATATATATATATATATATATATATATATATATATATATATATATATATATATATATAGCCTATACATATCCAAAAATACTATTGGTAATTTTTTAGAGAATATTTTCACATTATCAGTAGCAAAATACCACTTGTGCTTATAAAAAACACAGTCTTACGTAAAAGTGACATTTTAATGCGTCAACGATTGCATAAAATATCATATACAAATGACGACAGCCTGCGGCACATTTAGGATCTCGTAAAGAAAAGAATGTCGTTCGAAACATCTGTAAATAAAATTAATATAACAAAATAAATAGCACGAAATGTACATTAAACATTTCCCGTGCGTAATGAATGACTATTTTTTTGTTAAAACACTATTTTTACATTAGCTATATGCGTCAGTACTCATTTCAAGTACCACATTGTGAATATAGACTTGTGATAAAATATAAATTTCAATGTAAGTGTTAGGCCTAATATTAAATCCATGTTTTAATAACTGACAATATTTCTTCCAGAGACTTATTGGAAAGAAACTTGTTTATTAGAAAAATTGCGAACATATGGAATAAGTTTGTAGGTTTTGTTTGTTAATAACAGCCCTGTTCATTAATTACAATTTTCTGTTCTTTGTTTGTACTAGTAGCGTGTTTTGTCACAATGTGTGGAAGCAATAATACATTATCCAGCATTTGTACAGAAATGCAGTTTTGCGCACTAGTGCCAAACCGTACGTTGGGTTGTGGTCTACTTGTCGTTATACGAAATTGCGAAATGGCAAATATGGCTGCCTTTTAGTTTAGGGATCTTGACTGCCTGAATTACTAGCAGACGACACTCGATTTCGATGCACTAAGTAAGTGTTACCAACACAACATCGCATTGTTTGCGTCGCACGGAGGGAAATATTGTATTTCTCATGGTACATGGTTTAATCCGCCCTATGAGGAATGTCCGTGGGATAACTCTGAATGTTGCCAGATGTTAAACATTTCCAGGTTTACAAACTGTGTATTTTTTGTAAAAATTAAATATGGCGGAAATCCGCCATTGTCGTAAATGTTGACCTTCTCGTCTAAACAGGAACTTCGGTATTTTGGAGCACTCCCTGCGAAAAGTATGTATCAGTGTTTTTACACTAGCGCGGGTGTTTTATCATAAGAAATACACACACACACGCGCGCGCAAGCACGCACGCACGCACGCACGCACGCACGCACGCACACACACACACACACACACACACACACACACACACACACACACACACACACACACACACACACACACACACACACACATATATATATATATATATATATATATATATATATATATATATATATATATATATATATATAGAGAGAGAGAGAGAGAGAGAGAGAGAGAGAGAGAGAGAGAGAGAGTTGGTAAAAGGTAGTAGTCAATTCGCTAAGACTCGAATTTGTACGTAGATTCGAATCCAGTAACTACCGTTGGCTTTTTTTTGTGATAAGCAAGTAGTATGTTACACAGAAAAATCCCTTCTATCTTCAGATTAGCAGCCATTTCAAATCTTTAAAAAAATAACTTTTTTATCTTATTCGTTTTTGAAAATTTAATTACACCATCGTAACAGCATTTTCAAATTAACTGAAAATAAAAAATGAATTTTACGGTGGTCAGCATTTATTTCCATATGTTAAATGTAATTTTATTCTTACAAATTTCGAGTTTCACCCTAAAAATTTCATTTTTGGTTGGGTGTAAATGTTTTACAAAAAAAAGGTAAATTTTACAAACTGTAATAGTCAGTACATAAAGTAAAATTTTCTTCGAACACTATTTATTTTAATACAGTAAATTTTTCTTCTAGTAGACTAATACTTTCTACAATCGTAGGTCTAAATAAAATTGTCAGAAAGTTGGGTTGTGGTTAATGCAATAAGATAACACTTATCATTCAATGACCTCCTTGACACATAGTGTGGGAATGGGAAGATCAGCGGTTAAAAGTAAATTTGGGTTAAACAATCAGAAAAAAATGAAAACAATAACTTTCTCATGTAAACGTACTAAACGTGCAACTGTTTATGAATAATTTGTAGTATTAAACGTGTAACTGTTTACGAATAATTTGTAGTATTAAAGTGTAACTGTTTGTGAATAATTTGTAGTTTTAAACGTGTAACTGTTTATTAAAAGTGTAACTGTTTACGAATAATTTGTAGTATTAAAGTGTAACTGTTTATGAATAATTTGTAGTATTAAAGTGTAACTGTTTGTGAACAATTTGTAGTTTTAAACGTGTAACTGTTTATGAATAATTTGTAGTATTAAAAGTGTAACTGTTTATGAATAATTTGTAGTATTAAACGTGTAACTGTTTATGAATAATTTGTAGTATTAAAAGTGTAACTGTTTATGAATAATTTGTAGTATTTAAGTGTAACTGTTTATGAATAATTTGTAGTATTAAAAGTGTAACTGTTTATGAATAATTTGTAGTATTAAAAGTGTAACTGTTTATGAATAATTTGTAGTATTAAACGTTTAAATGTTTATGAATAATTTGTAGTATTAAAAGTGTAACTGTTTGTGAATAATTTGTAGTATTAAAGTGTAACTGTTCATGAATAATTTGTAGTATTAAACGTGTAAATGTTTATGAATAATTTGTAGTATTAAACGAAACTTATCAGATAAACAGAAACTTACGTTTAAATATTTACAGAATAAGAAACAAATACTGTATAAAGAACTAGTGTAACGTCAGAAAACTTAATATTATAGGCTAGAGAATGCCTATAAATTTACGGCTATAAATGTACGCCTATAAATGTTCATGGTAAATGTACTAAATCAGATCGGCGAAGCTTTGCTAGGGCTTCCATAATTTTTCCCTTAAAACCGAGGACAAGAGCGTCAAAAATCTACGACACGAGTACAAACACCAGAACACTAAATATTATTTTAAAAACTAACAACTAAAATAAAAATGCAAAAAATATGGGTAATATTGTATTTATGAAGGTTCAAAATTAAAAGTAAGAAATAATTACAAATGTATTTTAATTAAAAAAAAATCTATTTTATTTAAACCTAACACTTCTTAGGGACACAAAACACTAATAATTAAACGTACTTTCAATACTCATTTTAGAAACGTAAAAGCCCAATCTACAGATTCTCTATAATTATTAACTTCTACTTGGTCAAGTTCCAACAGTAGGACATTTATATTTGTTGTTACTATAGATCTAGCAATACAAGACAGTTTGATGTTAAGCTTAAAAATTAGTAGTAAACTTCCAACAGTAGTAACTTAACATTTAAACTACCTTTGCTGACCAGACATTATTCACGATTGAAAATACCCTCTGCACTGCTACACAAGTTGCAGGTAGACACATTAAAAACTCTACTAATTCGAAATTTGTTTATAGGAAGTACCCTATTAGTTTTTTTTTCAAAACATTGAACTACTTGCACCTTTATATTAAATATAGCTTCCCAAATAGGTATCAAATGAGTAATCACTTGTTTGACAAAAGTTCTTCAAGTAGGTTAACTCAACCGATGGAATTTTCATTGCAAAATACAGGAAAACACCCCTCCCCGGTCGAGAGTGAAAATCTCGGACTGTCCAGGGAAAACCCTAATGAATGGAAGTCCTAAGCTTTGAACACTGAGTCACTGTAATAACAAATTGAACAGTGGCAATACCGCTGGAAATAAATGGCATATGCAGTACACTGCGCCTTTCTTCACACAACTATAACTCAGTTAACAAGTACCCAATACCAGTTAGATTCTGTTTTCTTTGGTATAACGTAAGTAAATCTTGGACTCTCTAATAGGCATTATTTGATGGGGATAAGCTTTTCGGTGTTCAACCGGGGGTGGGAGGTTCAACAATTTTTTTAAAAAATTACGCAAAACATACTTTCTAGGTTCTGATATGAATAATTTTTCTTAACAATAACTTTTTCTTAATTATTAACAGGCTTATTGAAAATGTGGCGATCGTGAAACAAGCGATTTGGGGATTTGAAAGAATTACTATTCGGTTCAAAAAAGCGGTTTTAATTTGGGTGCCTCTGCAACATCGTTGGAGGCTAACGAATTAATTCATTTTGTTCAGATTTTATTTAATTAGAAAAATTTAATTGTTTTTTCAAGATTTTGTTGTTAAGGCTTGTTGGCATTTTCATACGCTATAAATCATCCCATCGTTTGCATTAGCCCAAGTGTGCACAATAGTCGGACGTTAAAAAAAAAAAAAAAAAAAAAATGCTTGTACTTGTCTTTAGTTTCTAATGTAACATATAATTCACAATTAATAATTTAATATATACTCTCATAATTCATATATAACCATAATGTAACAAAATCTGTTAAACTGTTTTTTTTGTCGGTATCTATCGAATGGAATGTTCTAAAGGATTAAATTGAGCAAAATTTAATAAAAAACTTTAAAACGGTTTTCATTAATTCTAATACTGTTTTCACGAAAAAAGACTTCGAAACGAAAATGTTTGAAAAAGCGTTAAGAAGTATGAGCAAACTAAACCTAGAAATTTCGTTAAAATCGGTCGGCTCTTTTATCTCTAGCTTTGTTCGCAGAGACGGACAGACAGCCAAGCAAACCTTATATTTAAAATCAGGTTTTATATTTAAAATGTTTTTGTTGTTAATCTTGCTTTCTATATACTTCGCATAATGTTGAAGTGAAAAATAAAATGAAATCATAACAGCTGTTATTGTGAACAGTGAGCGGTAGGCCAACACATTAAATATATTTTAAAAATTAATAAAACTTTCAGAGCCGTTGGTCAGCTTAAGTACAGAGTTATAGTCGTTCAAGGTCTTGGTAAACTTTGACTCGTACAATTTCGTTTTATCTGACAACGTTTTATGACTCCGGGTTTATGGGATGCGTGTAACGGGACAATAAGTTCAACTCAGGGGAAGTGTTTTTCTTTATAGCGCTCCTAATGGACAAAACTTTGTTTATTGTCATTCTGTATAGTCTGTTAAAGAGAAAATGGTTGGGCCGTTCAAAGTATTACCGTATATCAGCTTAGTAGTACACGGTTAATGAAAGCTGAGGAGATCGCTAGCGAGAGGGAGACATTTGTGAGATAGTTGTCACTCGATCTTCTTTTATGTAATATTTTTAGTGAATGTAATTATACTGACAGTGGGTCTGTTGGGAAAAAACAATAAACTGATTTATTTGTATGTGGACACAGCCGAGTGGAGCGGAATGAAGATGAACGGCAACCGGAAGCGGGGTTCAGTCAGTTTTAAGAACGCGTTTTTATCCTTTCTACAACGAATTCGAGGAAAATACCTGTTTAAAAACTGTAACCTAGTCGACGGTAACCTAGGTAACAAAAAATAACAAGTTTGGAGGCGTGTTGGGGGAAGCGGACCTAGACAGAGTCGAAGCTACGCGGAGCAGAGCCCAGGTACTCTGATTTCATTACGCTTTCAGTGGTTAGGTTTTGAATGCGTAGTCCGCTCATCTCAGCGTAACTCCGCTCCGCCTTTGGTGATCACCCCGACTTATTCTTGTGTTGTACGAAATATATACGTAGAAAGTAAAGCAGTAAACGTCAACAAATCGATTGTTATAGATATAGGCTATCAAGTTGAAAATACATAAAAGCCTCTCACGGTACAATAATTTGACTATAAATATAGTTTGATATTAGGCCTAATTCTGTTTATTTCAAATTAGTTTATTTTCGTTTTGTGATAAAGGGGTTTCCTTTTATGTATTTTTATGGCCTATCGCGACACAATGCTATTTACATAATTCTATATCAAGTTAAAGTAATTTTTACTTAGATGTCTGCTGTTTTGTGTCTGTCGCTGGAAATAAAATGATTGAGTGATTTAAAAAAAATATTGGTTTATATTTCAAATTTGTTTAGAAGTTAAAAAAAACAATACACTGTAATGGTCAAATAATTCGTAGCCTAAGAATTAACAGAGAAATCTGTACAAATTTGCTCGAACGATTATGATAAAACTTTTTTTTTCAAATGCATATTATCCTTCAGTAAAAAAAAAATATATTTAGGTCAATATACGATGCACATTTTCAAGGATAATAATAAATGATAAATTATTTCTATTGTAATCTGATGCATGTTTTTACGATCACTATACTTCATACTTCGTAAAGTCAAGAAAAGTAAAACATACCGATATTTTAGTTAATTCATTTTTCAACTTACCGTTTTAAGTGTTAGGTTAGGACTCTTCCGGTTATACACAACGTAAATGTTGGTAAAGCCACACTGTTAATTATTTAGTTAGCCAGTAATCACACACAAATTCATCCCCTCAAACAACTTGAAATGGTGTGAAAAATTTCCTGACCCCATTAGCGAGCAAAAAGTTTATAGTCATTCGGTACAGTCTGTTAACAATATGAATGTGTTCGGATTTCGTAATTTGGTTTTATCCGGCAGTGTTTCATAACGTGCGGTTTATGAGATGCGTGTAGCGGTACAATAAGTTAGACGCGGGCGGGGTGTTTTTCTTTACGGCTTTTCTAATGGACGAAACTTTGCTTACTGTCACTCACCGTGTACAGTCACTGTGGAAAACTGTTTGCGCTCTGTCGGAACTACGAGTTTGATACGCGTTGAACCGTGCTTTATTTTATTTTTGTAATTAATCTTAATGTACAGGATTTATTGTTTTCAGTCACTATTATAAAAAGCGTATTCGATATCGTAGGCTAAAGTCCAAGTAAGTAATTATTTGTTCCTAAGAACGCTGCATTTTTTTTTTATTTTAAGGCGAAAAGCACATTAAGGCTATCATCGTCTCCCTAAATGTAAGTGTAATGTAAAGTGTTAAAGTCGTAAGTGTAGTGTTGTAAGTGTAAGTGTGTGTTAGACTCGGGTACCGCGTGGGACGTCTAAATCTTCTCAATAGGTGCACTTAGTCTGCACCCCCCCTGCGGGGACGAACGCTGCAAACTACATGGACACTAGGAGAAGGCGTTTGGTAAAATAGACAAAGGCCACTAAAATTTATTTAACTATAGTTGAACACTCCGCCGCAAGATACCATCATCAGCGAGCGCTCGCATATCTCTCATAAGGGTTATCGTTGTAGTACGTTTATATTCAATGATAAAAATCATTAGATCTTTAGTGGGCAAACAGACCAACCTATATAACCACATTAGCAAGTGAAAAAGCGCGCTAACGTATTAAACATTTTCTCGAAAACAGCTTAAGAAATCTACCCGAACGTTGAAATTTCAGTTAGTGGGTTGAGCACATTGATATAGGTTACACAAATGCGAGAATTAGTTATATATATATATATATATATATATATATATATATATATATATAAACAGATTCAGAAAGAAAATATATAATACACAGTCTTTCGGCTAGTATAGCAGTCACTTAGTAAGGTTTAGGCCTGAGATCATGAAATGGGAGCCTAATGTGGGCCTGTGGATATGTTTTGAATGGTGATTAAAATTTTCATTTACAGAAACAAGACGTACATAAAACAAGAGTTTCTAAAACCCACTCGAAACGTGTTCCAAATATCGTGATAGGTGTCCATTTCATGGTGCTTGATCTGAGTACATGGAAATTAGCTAATAAATCGGTAAATATAGTAAATATAGCTATTGTAAAACACAAGCTATATTCAAAATATTATTATAATCTATCAATTCGCTCAGTTGCTATAGGCGACACATTGACAACAAGAAACACAAAAACGCATGTTTAAAAAATTATAATATCTATATAAATTACCATTTTGAATTTTCAGAATTCTTAAAAATTAAGAAAATTCATTTTAGTTCGATCAAGGTATTTTTTTGTATTTTCAATGTAACTTGAAATGTTGCTTAAAATGCTAATACGTGCAGATTGATGCTGATGAAATCGTATTTGAAAAAGTTGGCATAAAACAGAAATATTTTAAGTAATTTGCTTCCATCACGTCAGCGAGATAGCTGAGTGCCGCGATTATTTGGTAAAGATCAAAACTAATATACTAAACTCTTTATCTAATCACACGACTTACTGTAGAACTAGGCTTAGGTTTGTAGAATATTAGGCCTATGCAGACTGTGTTTATGTTTTAGATAATTATTATTGACAGCTTACAAATATTATCCCTGCCACGGAATCGAATGTAACCAGAGAACAATACACGCGAGCCAATGACGCAACTAGCCGGCTTGTTGACATCTCCCCACCCGCAGCTGTTGCGCGCTTAACTTTATTACCCCGGTAATGGTTTAATCGTCCGTTGGAAATGTAAATATGTTCTTTAAAGTCACGTTTATGATTGAGAACCGATACAATAAATACGGCAACTGTTGATAAGGCGGACATGTCTAAACACGCCCACTCGAAGAATGCGTTTCGTTTCACTTATCTAACGGCCGCTTTGGGAATTTATCGATAACTTACATCCCTTAATGTGTTGAAATACGGTAGTATTCCACGCGAGAATTATTCCGGCTTGTTCTGCATGCGTTAAGTACGGCTGGGAACGAAAGTGTTCTTATAGCGAGGACTGCACGAAGACGCTCCTAACAGACGTTCAGTGAGGCGTTTACACGACAGCTCTTAGCTGTTAGAGACTGTGGCCAAGGACAGATTAAAGAGGGGGGCGAAGGTGCGATCGCCTCTCCCGAGGTAGAAAAATATAATAACTGTAAAAGATCCTATTTTAATTCCATAAAATGGAAGTATATGCGTAGATTCGAGGAAAAAGTTCAAAGGCCTCTGGGTGCGAAACCCGTCACATTATCCCGATCTCAACCTTGTATGTACATGAAATTTTGTCCTTATGTACACATGTACTTTTGTGCACTTTTTAACGCTTACACTAAAGGTAAGAACAGAATTAATCAATTAGATATTTTATGTTGGTTCTCTCTTCTCTTCCTGTGTTAACTGCAACAGCATAAAGATCTTTCTCGACTCTAAAATTGATCAAAACTAATGAGGACGAGGGATCAGCGTTAACAGCAAGAGTAAAGCAACGGGAATAACTGCGGCTATACTTAAAAAGTTACGTATAGGAATACTGAGAAGAGAGGGAAGAAGAAAAAGCATGCTTTTTTTAATAAACTTCTGTTTCGAAATGAGTGGCCTTGTAAATAATAAGAATTGTATAATAGGAATCTAGAAAAATTAAGCGTTTTTTCTTGTTTAAAATGGAGTAAAATGGAGTCTCTTTTAAGTCTCAAAACAACTTGACAGTGCTAGTTTTTGAAGGTATAATTTCAAAAATGTTCATCCTCCAAAGAAGACCTCTTGTAAGTTGAATCATCCAACCCCCCCCCACAAAGTCACATTAATCCGTCAGTGACTGTAACAACACCAGTGTTTTTGGTGCGTAAGCAGTTGCTCCCATGGTGAATTTTGTGTTTTTACTTTAAGATGAAGAAGAAAGAAATAGCGTAACATATAAGTACACACTGTAAACGAAAGCATCTCGGAACTCAGTTGCCGAGACTGGGCAACCAAACTAGTAGTGATACGTTTTTTTTTTTTTTTGTGGGCGAAAAACCTGAAAGATTATCATCGCGTGTAGGCCTATACGGAACCTGATGACGGAATATGCTGGCTACACATACTAGATCCGTTCCGATCCGTTCCGAATTGTACGAATCCTCTCCCGATGGTGTTCTGTTCTGAGACGAGAGGAGCGGTTCGGATCATATCGGATACGTGTAACTGTTGCCACTTAAAACTATATATAACCTTTAGCTGACCGGATCGGGGCGAATGGGCTACGTGTATTCCTAGCTTAAATGGAATTTGCTACAAATTGTAGTAAAGAAACAGCGCAGATTCGAACCGAGTGGACTGATTAGGGAGGAAAGGAACTGTCCGTATGTCCAGTTCAGTGCGGAACATTCTGGTGCAATTCATTATTAATTAATGTAATGCATTAATGTAATGACAATGACAGGATAAGTAACGAGTACGAATCCTCCCAAGCTGAAGAGAGAAATTCACCACTGAGGAATTTTCTGTTCCTTTAGCTCGGCTCTGTTTCTTCGCTTTTCGTGTATGTGAATGTCATTACAGAATCGACTAGTTCATAAAAATTGATGTATTAGTAAAGTCTGTACCGATCTGATCAAACAGAAACAAAATTCAAGTAAACAGTTTTCGATGTTTAGTCAAGGAACCAGGAATCAGTTAAGTCGAAAAACCTTTTTTTTCTCAGTCACCATACTTTCTTTGTTATTATTATTATTGACAAATTATTTTATTATTTTGTGCAGTCATAGTGAAAATTAACTTTCATTTGTCTTACCTTTTTCGATTATATCATTTTAAATGGTTATAAAAAGTCTAACATTGGACGTTTCCATTTCATGATTGTCTTTAGCCTACCGGTAAAGTTGGGCAGGGCTATTGACTTTCACTTTTGAAAAATCGGAAACGACTGGACAAAATCCATGTCATACATGTTGGTGAATATGTATTGTAAAAAGGGTGGCGTTTATTCCATATCAAAACTTTTTGCATTCACTAATCTTAACACAACAGACCTTAAGAGCCTCTTGACCAACATGTATGCACGCCACATTGTCCGTTGACTCGCTCTTACCTAGATGAAGCAGGGTTCGTTCTTTACTTCTAATCCGAACAAAGATTCGATGAACTCGCTCTTTACAATCTTTAACACTTCTTCCAATAATTTATCTTCAGAATACCGATTGGTCAGCAGCCATTACTGTAGACGTCAGAGTATCACAGTACGTTTGGGCGTAAGCACCAGGTGCCACAAGAGACCGTTGGCGCCCTCCCAACACCATTGCGACCAGCTGCCCAGTCCAATAAATCCGCCCCTCTTCCTTTACAGTTAGTGCTACCAGAGGAACGCCCTATTTTTGCTTTAGCTGAAGTAAAACCGTACAAGCAACTCTTTCCCCTTTTTTTCTGAAGAGTTATTTTCAATTTTTCTGTAATGTATATTTCGGCTTTCCAGGTCTGAGTTCCCTGGTTGTTCGTGAAGAAATGTATCTTCAAAGTTATAGTCTCAGGGACATATCTGCGCGCTGACTCCTAACTGATATCGGCTCTTCTAGCTGGAGAGTGAACTGGAAAATTGGTGAGGTGGAAGAGCCTGTTTCAGAATTGTTTGCCAACTTTTCTACAGTAAATGTGTGAGGGTAGTACGAACTAGAGGATATGACGTGATCGCTAAGTCCATCAACCGCCTCTGCAGGGAGTTGATGTAAAATTTTGTGTTTTCTGTTTATTCAAACATTACTTTTGTAATCAATTTTAGTAAATTTCAATTGAAAAATTTGTTATTGGAACAGCCATCGATCCTGATCTTTAGAAAACATATTGAAGGATCGTTAAAAATTGCACTTACAATATCAGATTTTCAAAATCGAGTTAGGTCGTAATTTTTTAAAGGATTTAAATCGGATTAAATTTTGAAAATAGATAAACAAATATCAGTTAAAAATCTCGCCTAAATTACTACAAAAATAAATTTTCTTGCCGAGTTTGTTTAGTATCGAAATGTTCGTTTACGTCATGTGGTTAGTTTTTGGAAATTTATTTCCATCACTTTAGCGATACAGTTGCGTGCCACAACTATGTTTACTTTTTGCTACTATAAAAGAGAAAGTACTGTGTAGTACCAAAAATCGATACAAAAGTGAATATTCCCGTATAATAATAATTGAATATTTTCCGCAAATATATGAAACGCCAAATTGACCGATCTAACTTGTCCACTTGATAATCTAAAGAAATAAAATTAAAAATCTAGAGATACACGGATATTTCGGCAAAATCCTTAAATTCTTTATTCAAAAGGGGAAACGTTTTCTACCAGTTTTACTTTGACCGGTGAACCAAGATAAAGAGGGTTTTGAATTCACAAACAATTATGGCTTTACTCATTCCACCTGAATATCAAGACTAACCTGTTTCTGCAGTGTAGCAGATTTATTAGTAAAGCTTGGAAAGAGTGAAAATGTAGCCATCTTTGGAATTAGCAGCAAAATGTGTTTTAAAATATCATACTTGCAGTTTGTGGTCGCAAAACAAATGGTACAAACGCATTAATCAAACGTCTCTAATGTTCTATTATTTTATTTGAAAATTATCGACAAACGAATTTCCTGATTTAAAACAGGGAATTCTAATAAAAAGTATTTTCTTTAAAATTACTTCGAACGATTTTATCAAATTTTGCTAAAACCTTGTCTGAAGTACTCAAATAAAATGATTGAGTCGATGTCTAGATTCGACAAACAACTGGAAAATCGGGATAGTTTTTCAAAATTGCGTTTTAGATTCTGTTCAAATTTTTATGACCAAGACAGTCGAACAGTCAAAACCACTTTTTTACTGAAAGGACCACAACACTGTTAAATCCATTAACATTTTAAGATCAATTCATTAGTCAACATTGCATTTTAAAAATTATCTTAATCGCAGCAAAACAATAAGTTTGTGCAATTCTTTTACAGCTGTTTGTATGAATGTTAACGAGTGTAGTGTGTAAATGACCAATGGGCGTGGTTCCACCAGGATATAGCCTACGTGTTGTACATCGTGTAGTTACATTACAGTTACAAGAAGCGTATTTACACCCATTTTACACAAACTGATACAAATTGTACCTTTGAGGTTAGCACAAATATATAATGTTTTACCCAGTTTTGCTTATAAAACTGAGGCAAGTATTGCAGTTTATATGTCTTACTTCAATTGTTTATAAACGAGAATATACAATTCAAACCAATAGACAGTTTTCAATGAAATTTTGTCTCATAGAATTGTCGAGAAAGAAATTTACTTTGTGTTTTTACTTTGACTGTACATTTTTGGAAGATAATTGAATGTGTAATGATTTTGTACCATTTATTTGTTACACGATGGTTCAGTTTATATCTCGAGTTTGTAGCGAACGTTGAACATATTTTTAAAACTCATTCCACAGCAGAACAGCCACTAAATGAAGTCAGCTAAGCTCTACAGGGTGAGAAATGTTCAGGGAGAACTGCCACAACCGTCACTCACAACTGTCAGCCCTGGGGGATGATTTATTATCCCCAGAAAGTTTTCCCTTCAAATTAAATCTGTAATTGTCAGTTTTTTTACAAACTCTAAAATGGCTTTTCAATGTTTCTCAGAATACAAGAAGTGTTTAGGAATGTACAGTTATCTTGTGGAATATTCTTATTCGAAAGCTTCTTAATACCAAAAATATATTTTGAAAGCAAAGTTATAAATTTGCGACACTGGAAAGTTTTCAAATATTTTTGGAGTTTGGATTTATATTTTAACAAACAAATGTATTTAATATGGCTGTATATTCTGCAGTTTCTAATTAGAAACATTTTATTGAAACACTAACCTGTGCATAGGTTGGCTCGTACAATCGTTGCCTTTAGTACGTCATTTATCACTATTAATATTTATCTTCCACAAGACTGCACGGTGGAACTCTTGATGAATCTTTTTCCTTCAGTAGGAAACAAACACTATTACGGAAAACATATACAGTAGTTGATCCTCATTTAACGTTCACATGTAAAGGAGTCGCGACAGTCCATGTTTAGGGAGCCTTTAACCTTCCTAGGAATACAGAGAGTCAACATTTACTCAGGATTTCCCAATCCGGAGCTTCTGTCCTCCTTTGAAACAAAAACAAAAACATACAGTGAACAAAAACATTAGGTCATTGTATTTAGGAAGATATTTTATAATATTGTAACAAGATACCATTATTATTAATAGTTCCAGTCATCGATTCTGTAATCGTTTGCAGGTTAAATTTTGGTTAGAAAGAGAATATCACGCTCTGTGAAGGAAGTGTTGCGAATCAACAGGGTCAGTTTTGCAAATACTGCTACAACAGAAGCAGACCTCCCGAGAAACTTTTTCTTGTAGCCTAGGGTAAATAGCAAATTTATTTGGATCTTTTGTCGCAAAAACCACTTTGTCAAACTTCGGAAGAATGCACTAGAACTTTTAGAAGTTTACACTTAACCGCGCGTTGTGTTAAAATAAGTGGTTACACGTAATCGGTCACTTCTATCCCGGTCAATTCGGAAATATAGTTATTTATCCACTATTGTGAGGCTCTTGCTAGTAGGAGGTTAGGGATTTTTGGTTTCCAAAACCTAGAGATCTTCAGCAGAGTGAGCTAGTCAGTGGGTTGCTGGAACTTATTAAGGGCACCAATCTGCTGTACTATGTATTTGTAAGAGGTTTAGTTGCACAATAGGTCAGTCGATCGCAGTACATGGGGTTGTACTATCCCTTCCTCTAGTTTCTAATCAATCTAATTGAGCTGTTCGGCTCCATCGAAGAAGATCGTTTCTAGTAAACTAAGTGATGTGACTGTAAATCGATCTAATGGCGAAGGAACTTTCTGAAAGTGTCTGATACTGTAGCCTCCTTCGGGTTGCCCTAACTAGGAGATTCTTTTGGTTCGTCTAATGTGACGGAACATCTCAGTGGACAGAACATAGTGCACGTTAATTGTTCAAGTTACAGAGAGAGTTTTCACTGACATTATTAACAATCACTGGAAAATCCTGCAGCGATATCAAAGCATATGTACTTGATGAAATGTTACGGGAACATTTTCATTTACAACTGATAAACTGTTATAAAATAAACGAGCCAAAATCAGTAAAACATTAAACTTATAAAATTACAAACTGCAAAACAAATTTAAAATGGATGTGATTTCTAATACATTTAAAAGAACCTAAAAACAATAGCATTAAATCAATGTTGATTTTTGCCCAATTCAGTTTTGTGTTTGCAGTGTTCCGAATTTCGTAGACACAGAATTGTCAGATGATGCACTTATTACGTTCGTACGTTAAAGTTAAACTGAACCCACCCGTCAGAGCAAGGGACTCGTTAAAGTAGGGTGGGTTATAATGGAAAGTAGACAAAAAGTGGTCAAGAAGGTTGGAGCTGGGGCTGGAGGCAGGTAAAACTTCGGGTATGTAACATAAGAAGGGTCGAAGCGATGGTTTTGGGGGAGGAAAATAAAAGAGAATAAATTAGAATAGGACCTAGGCTGACAGTAATGCTCTGTGTTGTACGCGTTGTTCTTCAAAGAAGAGATGTGCAAGTAGCAATGCAAGTGGTAAAGAAAATACAACTGACAGTTCAATAATGAATACTCTATTATTTTATTAATTGTCTGTCGCTTCAATAGAACGTAGTGCTAAACAGTACACAAACTCTCTTATATTCAATACAAAAATATAAGTTATTGGATGCCACATTTATGGTACAACAGAGTATAAATGTAAAAACAGCAGTGCAAAAACATTACACAAACTTTTCACATTCTATTATTGCCTAGAAAAAAGTGGAAAAATCTCCCCAATTTGTCAAAAATTGATTCATCAGATTTTGCACAAAATTTTGCTGAAATTTATTGCACGGGTATAATTGAAAAAAAATTGACAACATCAAAGTTTACTTCGTTTTTATATTTATTACCAAACTACAAATTCATACTACAGCATTTCAAATTTGGTACAGTGATCTGAATTACAATCTTAAAGACCGAAATTGGATTACGTTAAATTAAATCGATTTCCCAATTTTTCGGAAGATCTCGAACTGATTTTTTGAATTGGTCGGAGGTATGTCGAACATTACGTTTTGTTTTGTTACTTATGGGCTATATTTAATCAAAATCGTTACAACCTATTTTGAGAAAACCTAATTTTCTTAACTGCTCATAAGAACTGTTGAAAAAAGGCTTTTCTTACAAGATATGGGCTAACCAGACTGAAGCAGAATTTCATAAAAGTCGAACTGTTAGTTTAGTCTCCAGTGATGTGCTCAAACAGAGATTTAGAAGGACATTTAAACAATTTTGGCTGTTTGGTCAATAGAAAAGAAATCAGGTATACTTCTCAATAGAGAAGAAAGTCACTATACTTTTTTTCAGTCACCATTGTTTCTTTACATATACTTTGTATAAGTATATTTATTACTTTAAGAAATTACTTTATTATTTTGAGAAAATAAAAAATAAAAAAATTCTTGAAATTGTGAAAACGCCCAGTCTTTGAATTCAAGCATCATTCGTAAAACGTATTCAGTATTAAAATTACGATGTGACAATCTAATAAGTGTGAAATATTGGCCTGTTGATGAGAACACGCGCATTTCTGTTACAAAACCAAGGCATTAATAAATTATTAGCGTGCTACGAGGAAAATTCGCGTGACAGGAAAAAATCGTCGATCCGTCAGACGACTTTGTTTGATTTTATAAGCCTTCTGCGTCAAAATAACTTCGGTTTACGTTTTTGCAGTTTATAATGTGTAATATAATTTGTTTTACTGTATTATCTAAGGTTTTATTTTACATTTTTCCGCAAAATTATTATTTTTTTTTTTAGTCTCCGATCCTAATTAAACGTAATTTGTATGCATCTATATGCACAATTGTACCTCGACTTACGGTTACCTATCGTGTAAGTTCGGGTTATTACTGTACTCAGCCCAACTCGTGCAGCAAGTAGGCCTATATGTTGAGGCCAACGTAAATAAAATTGAGTGTGCAGCGCAGCATACAATGCTGTTATTCTCGGTTTTTTTAAACTATTATTATCTTTAAATTGAAACTCTAATAAAGATATTTCAGAGGGCGATAGAAAGCTCAAAAACGAGACATGTTACGGGATTTTTATCATGGTAAAATCTTGAAAATATTTTGTCAAAAACTGTGTTTTGTTTCACAACAAAATTATTGGTTTGGTAAACAATCCTCGTATTGCTTACATAATATTACATAACCGAATTTCAACAATATAATACCGAATATGTTAGACATAACTATGGTTGAATAACGGGCGTTGAATCGGTAACATATGTTAAACATTTAAAATGCAAATATTTTAGACCAGTGACGTCAGTAGTAAACAGCACCATACATTCTGCTGGCGTATTAAATATATGCAGTTTGTAGTGTGTCCGCGATGAATACAAAACTCATACGAAGGCCGGACATTACGGGTTATTGTGTCCTTATTGTGTCCTGGTGTATAATCAACGCTGGTTTTGCCAACAAGGTTTGGATTAATTTAGGGACAATGTTTTTTTTTTACTTTTTCACTATAAAAGCAAACAGAAAAATCGTACAAAATCGAGCTGCGACTTAAATGTGTCTATACGTTTTCTTCCCCTCCCCAAGTAACAAAGTGGTTTTGACTTGTATGTGTGTCGTTTGTGAACATAGCTGGAGACTAAACAAATTTAGAACACAGATCTGGCGTGTCCACATCTCGAAACATTTAAAATCAAAATGTTTGAAACAACTTTTTGGTAAAATATAAGTAATAAACTTTAACCAATTTAATTAAATTTTGTTCAATAGTTATATATAAGTAGGATTGCCCAAATACAAATAATGGATCGTTTAATTTCAAACGAAAAAAATTAATTAGATTTTACCCATATTTTTGTAAAAAAAATTAAATAACAAAATATAATTGGTAGCAGATAAAACAATAAAAAAACAAAAATAAAATAAATTTACGTTTAAAAAATAAATCGAGAAACCACTCAGTCGCCACAATTTATTTTTTTGGATATTTATTTTTGGATATTTTCACGCGAATTCTTTTATTTAAAATATGTTACACTGACTGACTATGATATATGACCGAATTATTATGAATTTTTTTTTGATAAATTGGACAGATTTTTTTATTGCTTTTACCTTGTATGTTATATGATACAACAATCTATAAGTTTTCTTTGTGCACTAAACACTATAATTTGTGAAAAATTTTATGAAAAACGTTGAGCATTATTTTTTTAAGTAAACGATTTCCCGCGATATACGAAACAGATATACATTCCAAATTCCATCGAATAGATCAAACCCGTGGAACAAAAACTGACTTTATAGTGCACGGTTAACAAAGTTTATAACTTAAACAAGTTCGATTACCCAGCAAAATATACGTTCAACCGTTTCAAATTGGTATTAAAAATCTTTAAACAAATCGTAATAATTTTATTTTATACTTTTTGAAAACCTAATTTTTACTAATCAGCGTTAGAATATCCATTTAATAGCATTTAAAATTTTCAAATGCGATTGAAATGCGGAAACAAACATTACGGCGGTTGGATTTTCAAAAAAGTGTATTACAGTTATAAGAAATTTGTTTAAGTTTCACTTCCGTTTTATTGTAAAATACAAAATTGCTCGGATATTAAAATGTTGTTACTTTTTAGAAATTGGCTTACATCACGTCAGTGAAACATTATTTTCTAGATTCCTGAGAATATTTAATAGTTATAGGCTACACATAGTAATGAAGCTCACTCATTTCGCTCGCTCATGGGCCTCTTCAAATACACAGCTTCTTGTGAGGCATTTAGTAGAAATTACAACTGCATCAATCATTATCTTTCAGCACACTTTGGTACGAAATTGCATTTTTCCATTCTGAATATTAATGGCTTGTTTTTTTTATTAAAGCCGCATACATCTATTTGTTTAACGATTGTATCAAATTTTGTTACCCGATCAAAGGGAGTACTTATATCGAAATATTTAAGTCTGTACTTACAGAAAAAAACTAAGAACTCAGTGACCGAGCTAAACTCGACCGTTAGGTATTTGGTGTGTTACGCAGTTTTGGCTAAACGCATTGACCGATTGTTTTGAAATTTGTTACAATGATATTTTGTATAAAGCCTAAACGACGTATATGCAATGTGTTTTCTCAATCACTTTCGTTTCAAGATGGCGGGCTCTAATTTAACGTTGAAAATATAAATAATACCTATTTTTTGAAATATTGGCTGAAAGGCAAAACCTAACATAATTTTGACCTTTTCATGGGGAAAAACATAAAATGTCCACTTAAGTTGTTCCAGTAACATTTTTAGTAAATATTAGACTACGGTTACCGGTAAAATTGGCAGAAAAAGTTACGAGCGCTGTCGTCGAACGCTCTGTATATTAATTAAGAATAGAGGCTACTGCGAGGTCTGCTGTTCTTTGAACTAATAGTGTAATTTTGATCATACACTATCATCAAAATGTACCTATATAGTATCTAGATTATAATTCAAGTAGAAAATAAACTAAACTAACGCTTTTTGAACTTTGACCGCCGTCGTGTTTGATTCTTTTTTGTACAAAATTTGGTAAACAGTTAGCCTAATTGTCAATAGGATTTCTTTAAAATTATTGAACGTAGCTTAACAAAGTTTGTGTAACACTTTTCCTCATTAGTTTATCAAAAACTGCTGTAATTAAAGCGGCCACATTGTTGCGAAATATTTAAACACATGTTGGCGTCATTAGCATGCGTCAGCGAATCAGATGCGTGCGGTGACGTTTGTCTGTTACAAATTAGAAATGAGGAAGTGTGACATATTGGACATAAAATAACTTTTGGTGTGTTGTTAATGAACCATTAATCTTACAGATATGCTAATCAGTCACTAATGACAAATATCAATTAATTAGAAACTGTTTCGGCTGCGATAACCTCCGCTTTATCTGCTCCACATGCAGCCTATTTCTGTCTGAGAAAGTAAAAATTCAATTAAATAAAAATCTTCACATCAGACTTGTTTATCTCGATCGGATTTGATTACATAATGAACAGTTGCGGCCATTCTAGCGTCTAAACAGAAAAATTCGTATTTTCGTTTTTAAAAGTTTGTTTTTAGTTTCTTGCTGCAGTGCCGAGCTTTGGGAGAGGCGAAGTCGGACGGCGCCCAAGCGTGCAAGCTCAGTTAGGGCGCCGCTATCTAGGTTTTTAAAGTTATCAATAAAAATAATTTCTTTAAATAATCTTAACTGAATGGAATGAAATGATTCTAAATGCAAATTGCATTTGATTTCCCACATAAAAAAAAATTAAAATGTCAACTTCATGGTAGTAATACTTTTGCTTCCTCAAAGAGGAAGGTATAATCGCTGTGAGACTATATATCGTTGGAGGCGCTAGCAGTGTAGGTATAATCGCTGTGAGACTATATATCGTTGGAGGCGCTAGCAGTGTAGGTATAATCGTTGTGAGACTATATATCGTTGGAGGCGCTAGCAGTGTAGGTATAATCGCTGTGAGACTATATATCGTTGGAGGCGCTAGCAGTGTAGGTATAATCGTTGTGAGACTATATATCGTTGGAGGCGCTAGCAGTGTAGGTATAATCGCTGTGAGACTATATATCGTTGGAGGCGCTAGCAGTGTAGGTATAATCGCTGTGAGACTATATATCGTTGGAGGCGCTAGCAGTGTAGGTATAATCGTTGTGAGACTATATATCGTTGGAGGCGCTAGCAGTGTAGGTATAATCGCTGTGAGACTATATATCGTTGGAGGCGCTAGCAGTGTAGGTATAATCGCTGTGAGACTATATATCGTTGGAGGCGATAGCAGTGTAGGTATAATCGCTGTGAGACTATATATCGTTGGAGGCGATAGCAGTGTAGGTATAATCGCTGTGAGACTATATATCGTTGGAGGCGCTAGCAGTGTAGGTATAATCGTTGTGAGACTATATATCGTTGGAGGCGCTAGCAGTGTAGGTATAATCGTTGTGAGACTATATATCGTTGGAGGCGATAGCAGTGTAGGTATAATCGCTGTGAGACTATATATCGTTGGAGGCGATAGCAGTGTAGGTATAATCGCTGTGAGACTATATATCGTTGGAGGCGATAGCAGTGTAGGTATAATCGTTGTGAGACTATATATCGTTGGAGGCGCTAGCAGTGTAGGTATAATCGTTGTGAGACTATATATCGTTGGAGGCGATAGCAGTGTAGGTATAATCGCTGTGAGACTATATATCGTTGGAGGCGATAGCAGTGTAGGTATAATCGTTGTGAGACTATATATCGTTGGAGGCGCTAGCAGTGTAGGTATAATCGTTGTGAGACTATATATCGTTGGAGGCGCTAGCAGTGTAGGTATAATCGCTGTGAGACTATATATCGTTGGAGGCGCTAGCAGTGTAGGTATAATCGTTGTGAGCCTATATATCGTTGGAGGCGCTAGCAATGTAGGTATAATCGCTGTGAGACTATATATCGTTGGAGGCGATAGCAGTGTAGGTATAATCGTTGTGAGACTATATATCGTTGGAGGCGATAGCAGTGTAGGTATAATCGTTGTGAGACTATATATCGTTGGAGGCGATAGCAGTGTAGGTATAATCGCTGTGAGACTATATAACGTTGGAGGCGATAGCAGTGTAGATATAATCGCTGTGAGACTATATATCGTTGGAGGCGATTGCAGTGTAGGTATAATCGCTGTGAGACTATATATCGTTGGAGGCGATAGCAGTGTAGGTATAATCGTTGTGAGACTATATATCGTTGGAGGCGCTAGCAGTGTAGGTATAATCGTTGTGAGACTATATATCGTTGGAGGCGATAGCAGTGTAGGTATAATCGCTGTGAGACTATATATCGTTGGAGGCGATAGCAGTGTAGGTATAATCGTTGTGAGACTATATATCGTTGGAGGCGCTAGCAGTGTAGGTATAATCGCTGTGAGACTATATATCGTTGGAGGCGATAGCAGTGTAGGTATAATCGCTGTGAGACTATATATCGTTGGAGGCGATAGCAGTGTAGGTATAATCGCTGTGAGACTATATATCGTTGGAGGCGCTAGCAGTGTAGGTATAATCGCTGTGAGACTATATATCGTTGGAGGCGATAGCAGTGTAGGTATAATCGCTGTGAGACTATATATCGTTGGAGGCGATAGCAGTGAAGGTATAATCGCTGTGAGACTATATATCGTTGGAGGCGATAGCAGTGTAGGTATAATCGCTGTGAGACTATATATCGTTGGAGGCGATAGCAGTGTAGGTATAATCGCTGTGAGACTATATATCGTTGGAGGCGATAGCAGTGTAGGTATAATCGCTGTGAGACTATATATCGTTGGAGGCGATAGCAGTGAAGGTATAATCGCTGTGAGACTATATATCGTTGGAGGCGCTAGCAGTGTATAATCGCTGTGAGACTATATATCGTTGGAGGCGATAGCAGTGTAGGTATAATCGCTGTGAGACTATATATCGTTGGAGGCGATAGCAGTGTAGGTATAATCGCTGTGAGACTATATATCGTTGGAGGCGATAGCAGTGTAGGTATAATCGCTGTGAGACTATATATCGTTGGAGGCGATAGCAGTGTAGGTATAATCGCTGTGAGACTATATATCGTTGGAGGCGATAGCAGTGTAGGTATAATCGCTGTGAGACTATATATCGTTGGAGGCGATAGCAGTGTAGGTATAATCGCTGTGAGACTATATATCGTTGGAGGCGATAGCAGTGTAGGTATAATCGCTGTGAGACTATATATCGTTGGAGGCGATAGCAGTGTAGGTATAATCGCTGTGAGACTATATATCGTTGGAGGCGATAGCAGTGTAGGTATAATCGCTGTGAGACTATATATCGTTGGAGGCGATAGCAGTGTAGGTATAATCGCTGTGAGACTATATATCGTTGAGGCGATCGTGTAGGTATAATCGCTGTGAGACTATATATCGTTGGAGGCGATAGCAGTGTAGGTATAATCGCTGTGAGACTATATATCGTTGGAGGCGATAGCAGTGTAGGTATAATCGCTGTGAGACTATATATCGTTGGAGGCGATAGCAGTGTAGGTATAATCGCTGTGAGACTATATATCGTTGGAGGCGATAGCAGTGTAGGTATAATCGCTGTGAGACTATATATCGTTGGAGGCGATAGCAGTGTAGGTATAATCGCTGTGAGAATATATATCGTTGGAGGCGATAGCAGTGTAGGTATAATCGCTGTGAGACTATATATCGTTGGAGGCGATAGCAGTGTAGGTATAATCGCTGTGAGACTATATATCGTTGGAGGCGCTAGCAGTGTAGGTATAATCGCTGTGAGACTATATATCGTTGGAGGCGATAGCAGTGTAGGTATAATCGCTGTGAGACTATATATCGTTGGAGGCGATAGCAGTGTAGGTATAATCGCTGTGAGACTATATATCGTTGGAGGCGATAGCAGTGTAGGTATAATCGCTGTGAGACTATATATCGTTGGAGGCGATAGCAGTGTAGGTATAATCGCTGTGAGACTATATATCGTTGGAGGCGATAGCAGTGTAGGTATAATCGCTGTGAGACTATATATCGTTGGAGGCGATAGCAGTGTAGTTATAATCGCTGTGAGACTATATATCGTTGGAGGCGATAGCAGTGTAGGTATAATCGCTGTGAGACTATATATCGTTGGTGGCGATAGCAGTGTAGGTATAATCGCTGTGAGACTATATATCGTTGGAGGCGATAGCAGTGTAGTTATAATCGCTGTGAGACTATATATCGTTGGAGGCGATAGCAGTGTAAGTATAATCGCTGTGAGACTATATATCGTTGGAGGGGATAGCAGTGTAGGTATAATCGCTGTGAGACTATATATCGTTGGAGGCGATAGCAGTGTAGGTATAATCGCTGTGAGACTATATATCGTTGGAGGCGATAGCAGTGTAGGTATAATCGCTGTGAGACTATATATCGTTGGAGGCGATAGCAGTGTAGGTATAATTGCTGTGAGACTATATATCGTTGGAGGCGATAGCAGTGTAGGTATAATCGCTGTGAGACTATGTATCGTTGGAGGCGATAGCAGTGTTATCGTCGTTTTAACAAGCGTTCTTACCCCCACTTTTATTACATATCTTAAAAACGCCCTTACATAGGCGCCACAGTAAATTTTGCCCGACCTGTCCAAAAGACTAAAGTCGGCACTGTCTTGCTGTATGTAGAAATACAAAGAATTAATATAGACGTCATGTCCACAGTAATGATGTTAATCATATTGGCGAAGGTTTGCACTTCCAGCGCTAGATTGCCACACTCACCCAGCAATATTTCAGTCACCTACTCGCCATCTATAACCGAGAAAAGGCTCTGTGGTCCACCGTAGAGTCTATCGCGTCTCTGAACTTCAAGGTCGTAGCTTCGAGACTGCAGTTACTGCTGTAAATGTTCTCCTTAACGCGTATCCCTTGCTTCCATTAGTATGACTGGTATAAAATATGGACGTTAAGCTGCAAAAAAAAAGTCTTAAATTACCAGATCAGAATTCTTGTGGATGTAATGTCCTCATCAACAAATGTCTAAATAGGCTTACTTGTGAGCATTGAAGGATCGAAATCCTTTAAGTTACTAGGACTAATCGATCGTCATTCCCTTTTCACCGCAGAACATGATACTTTGGATGAAAGTTGGGTAACTTGAGAAAGTTTTTACGATGTTTTTGCATCATTTGTTTTATAAACGCTGGATAACCTGTTTCAAATTACATACGCAATCAGCAACGGCCGAGTTATAGGTTGCCTATAATACGGGTAATTTCTAGGCTCTGTTTACACTGGATGTACAGGAAGTCGCGTTGAGTGCGGTTAGTGTTGAGTGTAGACATATCCGGTACTGGCATCAAAAGACTGCAGTCATGCGGCCGCACATTATTGTGTTGTCACGGTGCACGCGGTTCCGCCCTCACCCGGTGATCCGGCTGCGACACAGACCTAACCTTCCTTCGTGGCCCAACTTCAATTAACTAAAATAACAGTCTCTCTCTCTCTCTCACACACACAAACACGCACGCGCGCGCGCGCACACACACACACACACTCACACAAATTTTCCTTTAGCTTCTTTCTGATATCACCTTTTTTTCAGAGTGAATACGTAATCTACAAGCTGTAGTAGATAAAGTAGACTAGTAGTAGACATATATAGCCTATATACACACACTACGTATATTTGTTGCTTAATGCCCGTACTTTATGGCAGTTAGACTAATGAGGACGAGGAATCAGCGTTAACGATAAGGAAAAAACAACGGGAGTAACTGCGGCTAGAACTAAGAACCTTTAGGTGCGCAGTTGACTCAGCAGACTGACTAGTACTAGACTAATAGTAAATTGCGTTATCTACCAAAGAATGTAGAAGGATTAGCTTTTCGACTTCAGAAAAGTATGCCAGTGAACTTTGCGTCTCAGCCGAAATAATGTTGAAACAAATATATTTGAAAGCGGTAGCAGGAACAAAATGAAAGAATAAAAAAACAAATATGTCATGGATGAGTGATTGGGGGGGCTGAGGAAGACCAGTGATATGAAGGTCAGGTATGGTAGACAAAAAAGGTAATGAGAAAAATATTCAAGCTTGAAAACTTTCACTGAGGTCCCGACGAAAAAGAGAAGAAAAAGATGTAGAACTGCTCACAGATACTCTACAACTACTGTAAAGCACTGTAAAACTGTAAAACAAAATTATCAGGATCATAGAAATGAATGTAATATATTAGCCTATCGTTCAAAAATATATTTGTTATCTATACCTCCGCTTCTCTGTTAAACAAAATGTGTAGATGTTTATTCACGAACATTATTTTATTGATATCTAAAAAGGGAAAGGATGGTTCTCTTATTTTTTTCGAATAATGACGAACGTTTAGAAATGGATAAATAACATAGTTCCTAATTCAGTAACTTTTCACAATTTTTTTTATAAAATAAAACAACTAACCTTAGATGTACTCCTTCGTTCTGGGAGGATTTATTCACAGTATGTCAACGCCAGTCCGTGGATAGGCATAGTGAGAAAAAATTGTATATTTAGTGTTGCATAGCTTAAGGTCCAGCTTACTACGTTTGGCACTAGACGGACTGGCAACATGTCGATTTGAATGAAAAATTAAAATGATTAATTATAATTTTTAGTTGGCGCCTTCTTTGGCTGCGAGTTCCCAGGAATCAAGGTTCGGCTGATGAGTTCACTGCTCCTGTACCCACATAACTGTGGAAAAGCCACCGTCGGACCTTTTGGATTAAACTTCTTTGAAATGGCTTAGTTGGCTTCAAACAGTAGCGAATCCAACTTTTCTTGACTCCGACAATATTTCAAATGACTAATGACGACATTTACATTTATTTGAGAAAAAAAAGCTTGTTTGTACAATATCTGTCTGTATCCGATTTGTCTGAAAACGAACGGTTATATTACAATGACAGAAGTTCGAAATGTGCAGAGAGTAAACAGAATGCGGAAGCTTTCCAACAACTACTCGTCAGCAACGATTGATAAGAGGATAGCAGACACGTGGCAGTAAAATTAGAACATTAAATACATCGCAGTAGCGGCAGAAGTCGATAAGGAGAGGACGCCAATGACCCCGTAGCGGGATTTTTTCATCCTAACTAATGACTTGTTTAGGTAAGGTCAACCACCTTCTGTTTAAGTGTAACGCGCAACGCGCAACGTATGTCATCTCATTAAAAACAGCTCTGAGCTCAAAAATTACCCAACATTATATTGTGTTGCTGAAAAAACAACGATTTTGTCCGCTAAGTGACTCTAAACAGCATGAAGATAGCAACATTTCGTTTTTCTTCGCTATTTGAATTTCTTCTGCAAGTGCTCGACTCAATTCTGTTTTGTTGTCCTGTTATACACTG
The DNA here is from genome assembly GCA_022606455.1 of Callitettix versicolor. Lineage (NCBI taxonomy): Eukaryota > Metazoa > Arthropoda > Insecta > Hemiptera > Cercopidae > Callitettix > Callitettix versicolor. Next base: position 4,258,632 of record CM040191.1, on the reverse strand, counting down.
TTACATTACGTTTAGGCTACAGCTGCTCTCCAAGGTCAATATGGTATAAATAATCGAGGTACGGCAGCTGCGCCGTTGGCGTGACATGATAAAAGCAAATATCCAACAACGTGCTTTTTATCTTTAAAAAAAAAATGATTTCATCATCGTAATAAACGTTAGAATCTGCGTAGTGACATTAAACATTCGAAATACATTAACGTACGGAACACGGTAAAACCCAGACCGAGGTGAAGTCATTTCTGTGTTTCCAAGAGTATACCAAAATTTGAAATGCCTATTTATCCCGATTTTAACTGTAATTTAGTTGATAAAATCAAATGCGCAAAATATTATACGTTATTATACATATTGTTTCATAGGTTGGACAAGCTCGTTATCGAGAAAAATTCGTTTAACCGTTTCAAAATGGCGATCATACAAAATTTCTAAAAACTTATTTGTGCTACAATTTTTTGATGAAAATTTGACCTGTCCCCAATGGATTATGAAAATTTGAAATGCCGATTTGTACAGATTTTAACGGTAATTTGGGTGATAAAATCAAATGCGCAAATTGTACGTTCAAAAGACATAGGTTGGACAAGCTCGTTATACATACAAATTCGTTTAACCGTTTCAAAATGGCGACCATACAAAATTTCTAAAAACTTTTGCTACAATTTTTTGATGAAAATGCGATCTTACTATTGCAATAAGTATAGAAATATGCATAAATCTAATTTTAACATTTAAATACTACTAATTTATACAGTTTTTGCTATTGCGATGGTGAAATTAGATTTAAAAAAGTGTAAGATAAACAAATTTACTGTTACATTGTGACTTTTTTGAAATTTCCTTCCATCACGTGATTGAGACATTTTCGTGACGAGATTATTTTGAATTTCAGTGTATTCTATATCCAATGAAATATCAAACTGTGACAGTCACAGTTTTGTGACAGTCACAGTACTTAATACGTAAATCTTACAACGACGAAATAAATAACCGGAATACTACGTTATAAATAATCCTAAACTAATTACACAGCCTACACGGTGTAGAATAATCAGTTTACAGCACCAGTTCCGAGAACCTATTAAACTGTAACTATCAGCAATGTATCAGTTCTTGTTTCCTGGTCACTCTGACGGATTTGCGGATTTTTGCACGTCCTTGGTCTCCGATGCCGGCACCTGCATATCCTGTAAGCTTCTACGACAGATAAACTTTAGGCCTATAGTAGTAAAGCAAGGTTAAACCACGAACCTGGAACTAGTGACGATTGTTTAACAAGTAACAGCTATTGTTTGGAGATTAGCTGCGATATTGTCCATTGTTTCTCACAATGAGCAGGAAATCGGAAGTTTATTAAATAATTATTATTATAAGTTTTTGTTTTACAAATGTACGCTTATGTCCGTAGAGGAGGAGACTTTATCATTGTGTGTGTTACTCATTATGTGCTGTTCAAAACGTAAAAAATTGATTTTTCTTTGTTGACGGACAGGCTACACTCTAGGGTCTTACATCTGATTTTGTCTTCTGATTTAAAAGATTTGTTCTCTCGTTTATTTGTATTTATGTTCGTAAACGGAGACTCAACTGACTGACTTCAAGAATATAAAAAAAATATTTTTTTCCTAAAACTTGGCTTCCTTAGTTTCGATTAAATTCAATGCAAATCCTTTAAGTATCCAAACAAAACGTAATCTATGAGTAAGGAATAGTTATATTCGCAAAAAATATTGATTTTGGAATTACTGATTAAAATCTAACAGGTTTACTTTTTCAAAACATGGTCATTATACTTGTTCAAATTTTGGTCTTGTAAGTATTCATAACCGTTAGTATAACAGGGCTCTGTGGCGCACATCAAGGTTATTAGTTCGAGTCGCAGTTCCTTCCGTTGCTTTGCCCTTGCCGTTAAAGCTGATCCCTCGTCTTCGTTAGTCTAACTGGCATAATACATGGACCATAAGCATACAAAAATTGTTAGTACTGTATAACAAATTTCAAGTGAAAGAGAGAGAGAGAGAGAGAGAGAGGGGGGGGGACGGTTCCGCTATTTGTATTTAGCCAATTACTTTCTCACTATACGAGTTATAAATCGATCTTGCAAAAACCGATTTTGGCATTTCGATGGCTCTATCTGTTTTTAGGTGCTCTGAGTAAAAAAAGGGAGATAATGGAGATTAAAATATTGATCGATTTTGATCAAATTTGGCATACGTTTACCCACATCCGAGGACAGTTTAAAATTGTTTTTGTAAAATTGGATTGGAATCTTTTTTTTCTTTTTTTTTTTGTTCAAAAGACCTGAACATCAGAGTTCCTCAAAATCGGATTTAACGAGTTTTAACAATGTTTGCTCAAATATAGTCCATACAAAAACTTATAGGTCGATATATCCCCAAAAAACCTATCTGAGAGCTAGGTAACGAAGAAAGTGAAAAATCATCCAAATTTCTCAAAGTAGGTTGATCATATCGAAAAACAATTTTACTCTGACTGCCATACAAATTTAGTACACAGAGTTTAATTATTCTTCTTCATATGTGGCACAAACGTAATTATAATCTGATGAAACGATTCTGAAAAAATTAAGTCAATTTCCGGTTTTTTTGTAGAAAATCTTCCAACTCTAATTTTACAGTTCAATTGTTACAGATTAACTGGGAAATATTCGTATACTGTTTTTCACAATTATCTGTTGTTCTTTAACTGGAAAAATTCGATCGACAGTTTTAAAATGGCGACCATTTAAAATGTTTTTAAACTAACAACTTTATCGTCATAAATATTTTTGAAAATCTGAATTCACCATCGTAATCAGCGGTAAGAACGGCATAAAATAGCATTTTGGATTTTCAAAATCCGTTGAGTTAAGAAATTTAAATTGACGGCAGTCAGGGTTCATTATCAATGTAATTTGAAATGTTAATACATGACGATCTTAATAATGTTTAGGACGGAGAAATCAAAACTTGAAAAAAGGTTAAGAAAAGAATTATTTTTCATAATTTCCTTTCATCACTTCAGCGAGATAGCTGCGTCCTGTATGTTTCATTTTTACTTATCTAAAAAAAAAAAACAAAAAGAATACTTGTATTAAATAAATATCAATCAAAAACTTTTTATTATAATTTTGTCAATAACCAGACCGAGATAGAGTAAATTGTTTTCTTGTTTGTTTTTTTAACAAGTATTTTTAGAAAACCGTACAAACAAAACTTACGAGTACAGCTGGACAGGACCTTGTAAGTAATTTTCGTACAAGAGTAGAAGTGAATTACAGAATCCTTGGCCCTCGCTGCCCGCTGGGATAATTGGGTAATTGCAGCTTTCTGAATGCAGTGAATGAGAACAGCATGAGGTAGGTGTTCAAGAGATATGAATTGCTGAGGAAAAAACAACTCAATAATTTTCTGTTACGTTTAGTCGTTGCCCTTTTTTTAAAAAAAAATCACTTTAAACAACTTCGGTTTTTACTTTTTTCATTCTTTACTTTTGCTTGTTCTAAAGGAATTATCTAAAATTCATAATTCCGTAAAATCAACAACACATTTATTAGTCAAATGTTGATCATATAGACCTATAAATACTTTATAGCAGGAGTGAACCTAATTTGAAATTAACCCTAATTTAAACCCTAAACGATTAGGTTTGATTTTTCTGGTTATTGAATTTTGTTGTCTATGCAGTTAAGACAAATGTTTCCTTCTCGATATACAACGCAGATCGACATATAAATATGGTGCTCGTACAAGAACTATCGACGTTAGGATCGTGATGGTTAAATTATTTCTTTAAATGATTGCCAACAGAAATGTTCACATTTGACTGATATGCTAGTTCCACCGAAAAAACACTGAAACGCATTTTAAAAGTTCAAATTACATTGAAAATACGAATCGAACCCTGTGGTCGCAGTTAAATTTCTTAATTTCAACACATTTTGAAAATTAAAAATGTCATTTTATGCAGTTTTTAACACCGATTAAGGTGCCGATAACAGATTTTCAAAAGTATTTTTGAAAAAAGTTATTAAATGCTGTTTTGAAACTGCTGAAGGGATTTCGTAGTGTAACAAACTTGTTCAAATTATTAAAGAAATAAATTTTTGTGCAAAGTTTGAAACAAATTGGACGAAATTTAGTGTGAGAATAATAAACACACACACACACACACACACACACACACACACACACACACACACACACACACACACACACTCAACGAATATCCTATAAACGTTACTAGATTGTTTTACCCCTTAGTAGGATAAGTAAAACAAGCTTTTTTTCATTATTTTACTACTAATAATAATAATACAACAATACAAATGTATACTTTATTTACACTTTTACACAAGTACGACACGTTGATTCTAACACTTAACAGTAGCATGCAAGGTTGGTGAGTGACAAAATAAACCCATTTAAAATAACAACTGTAAGCAAAACTAAATTAATATAAAACATTCTGAACTTATTCACATTACCTAAACACGCAAAAATCAACATAACCATTAAATTGGTTGGACCCATTGAAAGTTATTATTTAGAATTATAAAATATTATTTGTTTGTTTTTAAAAAAATGTTAATTGTTGAAAGATACAGGTTATGTAGGCCATAGATAAACTATTGGAACAGATGATAAATAGTAAATAAATATGAAACACAGAAGGCAAGCAGATGACTACATTTAAGATAATATAAGTATCTTGATTTTAAAGCAAGTTACAAAAAAAAGTCTGAAATAATGTTAATACTCTATAACCAGAAAGTATAAACTAAAAATAATTAAAATTGAAGTCTAATAAGAATTATGAGTTTTAGAATAGAATTTCAATTCAAAAGTATTGATGATTGATAAAATTGAGGATAACTTCCTTACTAGGATAAGCTTGAACAAAAAGATAACATAACTCATGTATGTAATTGTAAATTTGAATAAAATAAAAAGAACTTTCTTGAGAACGTTTTTAAATAAAAATTATAGATTTAAAGTTTATTTTATGCTTTAAAAGAATACGAGTGTTCACAGAGAATAGGGACTAAATAAACTAATATGTATTAAAGAAAAATCAAATTATTGTGTAAATGAATAACATAGATCGATGTAACATACAAGTATTTCAAAAATTAAATTCTTTTATTAAGGTCCAAGTATAACATTAAAAATATTTACATGTAAATAGCCTGACATTCATAAGTTCTTTGAACTCCGACATCAATAACATTTTTCTACATATAGGTAGGTGTTCTATACATTTTGCCACAAAATGTATACATTTTTATTTGCTTCCCATATTACACAAGGAACATATTTTCCACTTTAATCCACGGTTTATAATTTAGGTTAATTAATTCTCTCTTACATTTAAAAACTCATTTTATTTATTGCACGTTATATTTATTATTAATAGCTTTAAAATAGTATTCCCCCGAAGTTAGAATTCAAACAGACGTACATTTTGTGGTATTTTCTGTTTATTACTATAAATATCTGATTCATACTGGACCTGCGCAATCAACACCGCTTTTGAATTCATGTCAATTGAGTCCGCCGAACCACAGAGAACCACAGAGAAAAAAAATCTACATCACAGATACAGACACACAGATAAATGATGAAATTTCGTATATTTTAAATTCAAATTATGTTGGTATTGAACGGTTACGGGTGAAATTATAATAACATAAATACTAAGTATTATGTAACTTGCTACGTAACCACAATGTGTAACGTTACATAATGCTTGGACGTGGATTAGTAAATTTAAATAAAGTCACAAAGAATGCTCACAAACCATAGATAGATGTATTTATAGATACTGTGCTGTTGCGTTTAGTGGATTGACCTATACTGTTTAGGAGTTTCACGTACCAGTGGCAGAGGATTCCTTCTCATTGGCTATACAGCTTGGTGATTGTATACACTCTGTTCTAAAAACATTAAAGGAATTAACCTCAGTGTTAGTACGCTTGCTTTATTTTCTCATGTAAGAAATATAGTGACAATGAAAATAATCTATCTCGTTTTGATGGATGCATTCCTTTTCAGGTTTCTTAAATTCAATATATTTGTGGTGGATATGTGTCTTTCTATACTCATCAAAAGAAATACTGTACTAAAGGAATTAACGGATTTTGATGAAATATAGCATGTATTTGTCTTTTTTTTCCAAACATTTTTTTTAATGTTTCGTTTTTAAGGCTTTACTTAGTGAAAACCCATAAATGACCAAGCGAATCGAAGTCTGTGTTTCAACTCAACCGTTCGGTATGAGTTTCAGCCAAACTCATTGATCGATTATTTTGAAGTTTGATACGGAGTCCGAGTGACATATATGTAACAGTTTTTTCCTATTCATTTTATTTTCAAGATGGCGGCCTCTGATTAACTATTGATTAACTGATAACTAGTGTACAGTTTTAGCATTGACAGTTTTTTTTAAAATTTGGTATGGAAGGACTTTATAAAAAAGCCCGAACGACTTATGTGTAAGATTTTTTTGTTATTCACTCCGTTTCAAGATCAAGATGGCGGCCCCTGATTTACAATGACTAGTATACACAGTTTTAGCAAACGATTTTTTTGAACCGTAGTACAGAGGTACCTTGTATAAACCCCAAATAACGTGTGGTCAAATGACCATAAAAACTAATAAAAATCAAATTTTGTCAAAATCGGTTGATCAGATTGTGTTCAAATTTTTTATCATAAATGTGAATTTTTAAATGAATGAAAAACGAAATTTGAGATTCGGAAGTAAATCCAAAAAAACTAAAATAATTTTACTTCCTTGAAGTTCTTTTTTTATTTATTCCTGAAATTTATAATTTTTATATTTCAAATTTTTTACTGTGGCTAGCAATATATTTTAATTAATTTGAGAATTTTAAGACAATTTCTCGGTTTTTCATCGGTAGCTCTTCAACCACTATTTATTATTTTTGGTTTTTCGATTTACTGTAGGTCTACTGAACTGTAAATTTCTTTTGATTCTAATTTGTTACAATGACCTGAGCTATGAAGCTGTATACGCTGTACCTACGACTAGGTTTGCTATATTTCCAAAAAGTGAAACCGGGACAAGAGACAGTGCGACACTCCATTGAGCAAAAAGAAGGTTTCGCCAGGAAAATTTTGAAATTTGTTACTATAATAGCGTATTTTTAGACAACTTTAGAAAAAGTGTTTTCATAGTTTTTAAACTTAGCTAAATTATTCTTTCTTTAGAGAAAATATTTTTCATAAACGAAAATATTCTTTCCACTTACCGAGGCGCTGATTTTTTCTGATTCTATGGTATGCTGATCACTGCCAACCATATATTCAGTTTTGAATTGCTAGTGTATATTATTGTTAATAACCAACCTTAATAATATAAGGTATCTGCACAACAGTTTGAATTGTAAAATATAAGCTCAAATACTTTTGTTATATTTTTTGTTTTACTGTTATTTTTTACTGCGAACCGTGATATACGCCTACACAAATCCGGCCGGGACACCGGGACACGAGAAAAAACTGGGACACTCCCGGTCGAACCAGGACGTATGACAACCCTTCCTATGACCAATTCTTGAGCCAAATCTGACAAATTGATTTTTATTTTGAAAAGTCATGAATTAAGGAAAAAAGAGACCAACTGCAGTACCATAAACTATTTGAAAAATATACTCTGGTGCAGAGAATGCCTCAAAAAATAAAACTTAAAACTGGATTTCAGGAAAATAACTAGATTATAAAACATATTTTAAAATTACTTTCTTATTTTTAAATTATATATAACCATATTTTTATGGATTTTGTGAACCGAAACATATTGCTTTTTTCTGTACACACACACACACACACACACACACACCTTCATTAAAAAAATATGCAAAAACTTTATACAAACCAGACGCATTTGTAAAAATTATCATCTTACCCTAATGTTTTACGTTGGAGTAATAACGGAATGTAAACGGCCTTGTTTATTTGCCGTTTAAATCAGCATAGTAGCCCTTTTTACATTTGAAGCAAATTCTTTAAAACATATTTTGAGAAAATAGTTTCTTTTAACAATAGTTCCACTAAAAAAAGCTAGCCTATATTAAAAAAAATAATAAATAAAAAAAATAATATAATATAGCCCCGAGTATGAGACTATATACTCCAACCAGATGAAGGCCTATACACCAAATTTCAAGAAAATTGCCACTTTAGCCTTCAGCCTTCAGGAACGTGGATCACCTAAGTTATCTACATCCTCAAATGAATTTTCACGGTTTCGTTACACCGTGTATAGTCTGTGGTGTAAGCTGCGTATGACAGCTGATCGTCGACGCGTTGCACTAAATATTCAATGTAGGGGACCTTCTTGGATGTGGAAGTCAAGGTTCATTGGCTGAATGTCACGTTTCACTGCCATGATCACGGAACACGAAGTCTGTCTGTCTGTCTGCCTGCACGACCACTCTCTTCACATACAGGATCCTATTCGTTTTTATTATTATCTTTATAACAAATGTAAATACGGAATGTAATGAGGTACGGAAGGTGCCGCAAATTGAAATGCGGTAGGTCGAGGGCCTACGCCATCGCGGGTTTGTACGTAATTTAACAACTGTTTTTAAACGTTCTGGTTAAATGCGCTGAAATTTAAACACTATAAAATTGGAAGTGCAAACTCTATTTCGCTAAGAAACCAAGTTTATTTATGAAGAATCGACACTTAAGTAAACAAAAATACGGTTCCATAGTTTAAAAAGATAACTCTAACACGATCAAGGTTTACTCACAAACTTTATTTTATTCTAAATTCGTACACTGATTTTAATTACAAATCTTCACATGTGACCGAAATATGATCGACCAATTTCCTAAATGTAGGCATATTTTCTAGTACGGCTACGCTAAATCCCGAAACGATGTTTTTATCCTTTTTCGCAACAAAAAAAAATCTTTATATTTTTATCTGATTTCACTCTCGTTACAAATCTACAATTTAAATTTCAAATTCCTTTGAGTATGAAAATGAACTCTGACCGCCATCGGATTCATTTTCGTATATTGTTTGAGTTTTAAAAACTTAAAATGCTAATTTACCCAGATTTTTAATGCCCGATAACGATGGTGAAATTTGATTTACTAGAAAACGATTTTTCTTTTTTTTAAAAAGATATTTTGAACGGCTTACATTTTGAAAAGAATAAACTGATTCTCATGATTAACGAATACATCCAAGCTATTAATAAAATTACTTTTCATAATGAATATAAACTAGAACGATAAAATCCTTATGAGAGGGTGAGCGCTCGCTGCTAGTGGTATCTTTCGACAGAATCTTCAACTACAGTTAAATAGATAATAGTACTGTCTATTATTTCAAACGTCTCCACCTCTGTCCTTACAGCTTGCAGCGTTCGTATCGGCAGATAGTCCAATTACTTGAACTTTAGCCGCTGATATCGAGCACGCTCTCTGTAATGGTGGCTGTACTTCTAGTTCGTTTTATATTTAATGTTATTTGTGCTACGTTTGAATCAAATCCAACCAAAGCTACAGATTTTTTTTAGTGTTGAACCCTATATGCTTGTAGCATATAAAAAATATTCATCATGTCATGGTTTCACGTCTGGATCTTACCATTGCAATAGCTCATTTTCCAAAGCTAATATATCTCGATAAACATAAAAAATAATAAGATACATTGTGAAAACATCAACTGTCGTAAAGTGAAATATTCTATTGATTACTGAATATTATAATTAAAATATTGTTTCCACTACACAAGCCCTATAAACGTTTCATTTAAAATAAGTACTCTATTATAATAAGTTTTGAATATTAAATAATACGAGATTGTTAATAACAATGTCAGTAAAAACAATTAAAAAAATGTTTATTATAAAGCGTAGGCCTATACGTAATAAATTGTTAACATATATTATAATAACATGAGTCAATATCGTGAAGTGTTTGTCCGGCAAAGGACTAGTGCACATTTCATGGTAATAACTGTTACGAGACAATACTATTCTAATGTCTAAAATTCACTCAAGTCAGTTACAATTTGCATAACTTTGCTTATGTAACAAATAACTGAACTAGGTTTATTGATATTAAGAGTGTAACAATAGTTGCATATACGAGAACTTGAAGGGGCTCACACAAATGGTCTTGTGTTATTGTAGAACGTGGAAAGGACAATTCGGTGGATGTATAACGTTCAGTTACAAGTACAGACATTTCCAGAATGTTTGCCATTTAGTGCACATTTTTAAATGGCTCATGAATGTGAATGAGCTCAAAATAAAGTGAATCACTGAAAATATTTTGCGACGCTAAAATATTTTCTAATGCTTGGTACTTTTATCTGCAAAAACATATTCATAACTCAATATCGTTTAACATTTCAAGATTATATAAAAGATTGCTTTAATTGGCGGTTAAAGTGTACAAATTGTACCAGAGCAGATAATAAAGGGAAATGTTTTCTTTTTTATTACTGATTTTGTCTTTGTGTTGCTACTTTTAATGTGTATGTTTTTCATATTATAACATCTGTTTCTGTGTGTTTATTTTACAAAATTACATCAACTGTGTAAGAGTATTATCTGGATTCTTAATGTTGTTTTTAAGCGTAGTAATAAAATTTCTAAATTAAACATTAAAAAAATGTGTGATAAATATTATTTTTAATGGTCTCTTAAAAAGTGTTCAATAGGTCAGGATCAGCGACATTTCACGATGTCGGGTATGGATCTTACTATGATGCTAAAGACTACAAATCTCACTTAAAAAAAGGACTTATTATTTTTCTGTTCCTGCAATGCTTCAAGAAGTCGTTTTTCTTTCAACTTCTCAGAAGGAGTTTTTGTCTTAACTTTCGCAAATTTTCGATAAATAAACGTTCAGTAGTGACAAAAATTATCTTAACTTAATTCTGTAATTTTAAAATCTCTACGATATCTCGTTTAATCTTCACCGCGGCTAGTTTTAGTGCCATATCAGAAGAATAAGAGACACAAGAAGAAACAAGGATATTATTTGAGGAGGATTGAAGATCCAGGGACCTGAGGAAACTGTGCATATGAACAGGTTTTTGACTCGAAAGAGAACCAATTGCCAAGAAGAGCATTTGAAATAATGTAGAGGAGGCGAAGACCTGTAGGTAGGGTGAAAATAAGGTAGAGAAACAAGGTGACAGTGAATCTGGATGGTAGAGTTGAACGGAAACGAATAAAAGAAAAGGATCATTGAAGATCCATACAGTTGGAAGACGTTATACCATACGGGACCGCTTTATTAAAATTGTAAGTAGATGATGAAATGATTTGTAATGTATATTTACTTATTTAAACTTATTTGGCAGATTGGCCAAACGACTGCACACGTTCTAAGTCTTAAAACATAAGTGTAAACGAAGAAGAAGAAATGTGCGGCTGATACATAGCAACTGGGAACGAAATCGGCCGATCCGCGATATTTTAATTTATTTTTGGTTATTATCTAAAAACTTAATTCAAATTTATAAAATCTTTTGAAACAAATAACGCGTGGATAGAGTTTCCTGTGGATTATAGAAGCCGTTTGGACATTGATGACTAGAGTGCTGAAAAAAATCGACTAACATTATGCTCAGCGCCAAATAAGTTTTAAAACTAGTGATTTAACCTCAAAGCTAGTAAAAATCTCTTTGAAACAAAACTTATATTAATCCATAAAATTTTAAAAATTTTCCACTACTGGTAATTTTACCAAAGAAATCCTTCAACTTAAATCCATCCAGAACAACGGAATAAAGTAACCTTCAAGTTGCAGTTTCCATCCAGCCTTGCGAGATAATGACAACCTACCCAGTAAGAAGTGGCTCGGTGATCGATATGGATAAATCACCCAGGTAAGCCTGCTGCGTCTCCAAACTCCGCACCTCATGGTATTTATTTCTAGCGGCAGTTACTGCCGTTGCTTTACCGTTAACATTAGTGATGCGCGATTGCGAGATATTTTTACAATCGATTATCGCACAACAAAACAATCGAGTCACCCATCGAGTTCCTGTCGAGTTGAACAATCGAGATGTGTAACGATTGTCGTCGAGGTGGTTCCTTACCGTTTGGTTTTCAACAAAATGCTTTCCTTTTCTTTGACTCGACATCACAAATCGACAAAAACAATTCGTTTTTTAGTCGATTATAAGTGCGAATTATTAATATTAATAAAAACAGTGCTTTATTATTATCAAAAATATATAAAACAAAAATCAAACATCAAATTTTACAATCATTACAAAAAAAACTTTTTTTACATGCATTACTTCAGCGTGATTCAAGGGACTATCTTCTAGACTGAAAAGAAATTTTTTGGTTTTTCCTATACGAATAATATATGCAATAATAACCACTCATGCAGAATTAAATTAAGAAACAATTTATGTACTTTATAATTTATACATACCAAAAAACAGACATGATTCAAAAACATACATTTTAAATTATTAAGAGTGGTCAAACCTAACTCGATTGTTTTGTCGATGATTTAGGCCTACTTGAACAGAATAAGTAAACATGCAAGTGTAGGCAACAAGAGGACTCGGCGAGTTGGCGAACTCTGATAGAAAAACAATCAAGTGAGGACTGATGAGTCCAATACAAACGAGAAGCATCGAGATGTCTTTACAGTAGAAATAATCTACTAAAACATTTCATAGTCGCGCATCACTAGTTAACGCTGATCCATCGTTCTTGTAAGTCTAACTGGTAAAAAGTATTGACGTTAAAGAAAAAAAATCTAGAATTGTTTTCATTTATTTGCCCACAAAAAAATTTTCGTTACCAACCTACTAGGATGAAATGAGAAAAGTATCGTGTATTTACTGCTACAAAAACCCATACGATTATTTAAGCTCCTATTTCCCGCATAATATTCAGTGCAATATTTTATATAATTAGTGTTCCGTAATATTAAAATTACATACTAAACTATATAATTAGTTCATTATTTACCTTCTGTAGTTATTAATTCTTCTGCCTTGTAATAATTATTAATTTTCTGTTAATTAAAAGATGTGCCGTAATTATCAGAGTGTGAAAGGTTTTATCCCGTCCTAAGGCTTGTATTGTGACGTGTTTGAGTAATTTAACGCAAGGCGTGCTTGACCTTTGATCCGGAGAAATGTTTGGTTTAGCATTGCTTCAAAAAAAATAATAGCAGCTAGCAGTTGCCGTGATGTTAGCGAATTTCCAACAATAATGTTTCTTTTTATTATACACGTTTCTGAAAATCTGAATAAACCACCATAATTCCGCATTAAATATTTAAATTTTTTTAATTTTAAAAATTACATTGAAATTTCAAAATGATAATGTTGATTTTAAGGCTGACAACGACGATGAAAACAGATTTTGAAATGTCTAAGATAAAAACTGACGATGTTTTTTAATACTTGAAATTCTCTTCTATTTGAATCTGTGAACAAACTTATCCAACAGAATCCAGTTGGACTTATACCAAGTGAGTACGGGCACATATTTTGTATACGCTTTGAATATTCAAAATATTTCGATATTAAATTAAATATCCCTACACGACATGTCATTTGATGTTCTTTTTTAAGACATCAGCGAGACAGCTGCGTTTTGCGTGTTTTAATATTTTTGGTGTAGAATGTCTGTAAAAACCAAAAAAACAATTATTTAGGTCAGATATTAGTTGCAAACCGCAATTAAAATGGCGATATGTTTCAAAACGGTCGGCGTTTAAATGGAACATTCCTTAGACAAGTATTCAAGTACCTGTCTAAATGTAAAATTAGGCACTTTAGTACTTCGGCTTCGATCGGGCTAAACCACTCACGAGTATGACCGTTCTAGATTAAGTAGTTTCGATGAGCACTCTGAAAAAACTTACTCGTATACGATTTGTCGAATCGTTTAAATTCTATACTTCAAGTTTAACTAAGCCGTTTAGAGTCGACTCGGTTCTATTCTCGCGTTATATCGGATTCGGTTCTGACAATCGATAATGCCGGGTAAAAAAAGTAATATTTACTGTATGCGCGGAACGATTAAAATGTTTGTCACCGTTCATTAAAATAATTGTACGTGTTGTGAAGGCAGAGTGTCGGCATTAAGGCTCAAGGCTGGGCAGGATCTGCAACCCGCATCCTGTGGCAGACGCTGAGGGTACCAGTGCGCCTCAAGCATCCACTCAAGCTTTCCATAGATTTTACAGCAAATCTAAGTAAAATTATTTGATTTTGTCTTATATTCATAAATTTAGTGTTTCTTAAAAAATAAGTTCTTTTTTGACAGTAAAAAAATCTTTATTATCAAATTTATTTGTTTTTCTCTTTCCTTCGGAACCGTTTGTTTCTTTATTACACTTAATTAAATTTTTAATCTACGTTGATCGAAATTCTAGAGAATCTTATGAATTGATTTATACTGTTTTCCAGGTTCAGTGATAACGTCGCTAGAATCACGCTTGCAGTATAAGGTCGGGAGGCCACCGAGCTGAGCGGAGCGGAGCGGAATGAAGACGAACGGCAACCGGAAGCGAAATTCAGTCAGTTTTAAAGAACGCTTTTGTATCTTTTAAATCTAAATATTTAGGCCTACTGTAACGGATTCTAGAAAAATAATGTTTAAAAACCGTAACCTAGGCAACGGTAACTTAGGTAACGAGAAATAATAAGTTTAAAGGCGTGGGCAACGAGGTGACGGAAGCGGAATCGGCATCAAAACTGAATCTAGACAGAGTGGAAGTTACGCCAGCGACTCCGCTCAGCATAGTTACGCAATTGCATTAAAAACAATAGGTTCGGTTTTGAATGCGTAGTCCGCTCCGCATTTGGTGGCCACCGGCCTAAACTTAATTAGAAATCTTGAAGTGAATTTCAGTCTATCAGCGAAATGAATATTTTTAGTGCATTCGTGAATCAGTGCTATGAAACTACAGGATGTGAGTGCAAAACCCACTATCGACCTTCACGTATTTTATATTTAATATTTATTTGTTTAAAATTAAATGTATTAATGAGTTGAATAATAAATATTTAAATTATAAACATCATTATACTACATATCCGACCCATACAGCACACAATTTTGTAGCGTTACAATTAAATCTATCTTGCAAATTGTATATAAATATTTAAATTATTAATGCCTAGCCAAACCAGCCATTACAATTATTGGAGCATTCACAGCTGGATATGTTGCACAAAATTGATGTTTTATATATTTATATATGATTTAGAAAAGCATCCATTTTCTTCTATTAAGTGTGTCAGTTTCAACTTAGAAATAAAATCAATAATATAATTGTAACAATGAACACAATTCATTTTCGTATTTTCAATATAATATGAAAGTATAAAATGCTAATATATGCAGATTTTAATGCTGATTATGATAGTGAAATATCAGAATTTCAAAAAAGGATACCATAAAGAAAAACATACTTTGGAATTTTTGGCTTCTATCACGTCAGCTAAACCATTATTGTGATTGCTGGATATTTTCACTATAAGAAGTACAAAATTCTGTACTTCTTATAATAAGAAACCACTTAAAATAAGAAACAACTTAACATAGTCAATTTTCAAATTAATGTACACTGAAAATTTAAAATGCAAATTTATGCAAAATTCGATTGCTGACTACGATGTTTAGATCTGATTTTCAAAGACGTGTAAGACAAAAAAGTTGTACTAGACGCCCAGCCCAGTCAGCCATTACAATTATTGGAGCATTCACAGCTGGTTGTATTGCACAAAATTGATGTTTTATATTTATATATGATTTAGATAAGCATCCATTTTCTTTTAATAGGTGTGTCAGTTTCAAGTTAGAAATACGATCAATAACATAATTGTAACAATGAACACAATTCATTTTATGAATTGTTCCATTGTTCATAGTTCATTAGTTCATAGTTATTTTTTAAAAAGAATTTGAATGAGCGCCCTTTTGAAACGGTTGAACGGATTTTGATAGGTAACGAACTTGAAGTGATTACCGGAATCGATTTTCAAATAAAGTTTGAATCTAATCGGATCTAAATTGCAAACGTGCTAAAACACACGCAATATAAGTGCAAAGACCATTCAAAAAGTGTTCTAGCGGTCTGGCCATTAAAAGATCCCGGGTCTGAATCTCACAATAATGGCCGCTCCGCTGCTTAGTTTCCGACGAAAAACAGTTTTCACTTAAATTTTATAACAACGGCGCTGTCAGAATGTTAAGTTCACAGCTTAACTTTATTTAGCTTTGACAAAGTTTTAACAAGGCCCGCCGGGGATCAATTATAGAGACGAGAGTACAAAGGTGGAAACGCTTAATGTATACAATTTGCTTGAATAGAAAACAAAGTTTTTAAACGTAACCGTCGTTGATGAACGAGTGGTGTACAGGCAAATTAACATAAAGCTGGTCCAACCCTTTGATTGTTCCACATCAATAAAATGCTAATATTCTGAAGCTTTTCACGTTTTACGTTCCAGACTATAAAAAAACGGTAAGGAGGCGTTAAAGCCGGCCTCTTTATGCGGGACAGAACAGCGGTAGCAGATCGAACTTAATAGATTTGCACAAATGGTGCTTCATCAATACAGCTATATATAGGCCCATTGCTAATAAGTTTGATTACTTTAAATCTATCTAATGAAGATTTTTAAAATTAAGATTTTAAACGTACATATTTAAAAGCAGCGTGTTCAATACAAAGTAAGTAATTAAAAATCGAAATAATATAAAAGAATCAAATATCAAACAAACAATAATTAGTGTGGCACCACTTACATTCGTAACAAATAAAATGAAATTTGAAATTTTTAAGTGTAAATTTTTGTAGGTTTTACGGTAAATACAATACGAAAAATTTTGTTTTCTAGAAATCTTGAATGTCTGCTGTTTAAAAACAGTTAATTATTGATTTAGCTTGGTTACAAGCTTATATAGGCCTACTATAAGTTATAGATTAATAAATATTATAGATAATCGTAGCACGCAGCTGTTTTCCTACCGTGATAGGAGCAAATTTCCAGAAGGAATTTATATATTTTATCGTCTTTGTGAAACTCTGATTTCACCCTCATTAACGTTATTAAAATCTGCATATTTAAATTAAGATTAATGTTAGAGGAAGGGATAATGAAACCCCAGGTACTGGATCAAAGGACGTATTGTGCAACTACGCCTCTTGGGTTCTAGTTCAGCAGACTTAATAAGTTTTAGCAGTCCACTGACTAGCTATTTCTCCTGTAGGTCTTCCGGATTATGAAGACCAAATACGCGTTAGCCTCCTGCCGGCAAGAGTATCACAATTTTAGATTGTGACCTCCAGTTTCCTCACTTTCCTGCATAACGTATACAACGTTTCTTCTGGTACTGCCCTCCAAGTCCTTTGAACGGTCCCATCTTGACTAGTATTGCTTATTTATCCACCTGTTGATAGCAAAACACCGGAACTCGGTGAAGAGTAATTCGGTTTTGAAAGGAAAGAGTTCTAAGTACCCAACTTCATATATTGAACCGTTTGAAAATGGTGGACGTGAAAAAAAAACGAAAATGTCAAGGTAAATTTTTTGTTTCCTTTTGATTTCCTAAAGAATGGTGTAACATACAAAACTGTGGAACAAATAAAACAGCAAAGCTGAGCAAATTAATCCGTCAGGGCACGAGATATTTGTTGTAGATATTATTGTTAATGGTAATAATATTTTTTATCACGTTTAATATTATTAATATTTAAATAGCCAGACGTTAAACATAAAAAAATATTTAATATTTTTTACCATTTTTTTCCTTAACATCAATACTATGTCAGATAGAGAAATGAGAACGAGGCGTCAGTTTTAACAGTAAGGGTAAAGCAACTGGAGTATAAAATCAACTCACTCGCCTGACTTTTTTTAAACATTAACAGTTCCGCGAGGGTTTGCGCATAATGCTAGTGGTCAGCTCAGTAGACGCTGAAAATACCTCAATGTTAGTCCAGCGGAAAGATAGGGATGAGTGTAATAAAGGCCAGCAGAGTGAAGTTAGTTGTGACAGGGTTAACTTCACTCTTCAGTTAGTAGTGTTAGTGTTTTCTTTTTAAGACGGAACAATCAAAATTTGACACCGATAATGGGAGTTGCACGAAAAATACAAATGTTTCACCAGTAGCATATGTTCTGATAGAATATAAGTTCCGAAGAAAAATAAAGTAGATTTTGAATCTGTCGTGCTTGAAGCAGTGAGAGAAATGTTATCTCAATTCATATTATCAAGATGTTCTTATCATTTTAGAAGATGTTTGCGGAGATAAAATCAAAGCTTGGAAATGACGTCTGAAAATAAAAACAGTGACGAGATAAGGAGTGTCTGTAGATGGTGTGCTGCTATGGCCTACCTTCCAGTTGATAAAATAGACGACGCATGGCTTATAATTCTGTAAAAATTCCTGAGGATGAACAATTCCAGGTTTTTCTTAATTATTTTGTTGACCAGTGGATAGACAATCCATCCATACCAAAAGATATGTGGAATGTAAATAACCAAAGGTATAGGGCGAACAACGCAGAGGAAGGTTAGAACTAAACAAATCAGTGGCCACTTCTTGTGCAGAAACTGAAAGAAGATGCTCAAGAAATTAGAAAAGGAGTTGTGGCATTACAAATTCGTTTGCCAACTGAGAAATAAATGAAGAAATACAAAACATTATGTAATATTATAGAACAGTGCACCGAGGAAAGCTAGGTCTCTACCTAGGTTTAAATGTTTGCATTAATTGGGGTGTGTGACTAAACTAGATTGATGGAATAAGTCTCTCTGAACATAATACTGTGAATAGCAATGTGACAAATGCATTGTATATATATTTGTAAATAGTATGTGTAAGAGTGAGACAAATATGCTACCAAAATTTTGTATTTTTTTTTTTTTTTTTTTTGTGTTTAACGTCCGACTATTGTGCACACTTGGGCTAATGCAGACGGTGGGATGATTTATAGCGTATGAAAATGCCAAGCCCTCGCCGGGAATCGAACCCGGATCCTTGGGGTGAAAGCCTAGTACGCTATCCACTAGACCACCAAGGCGGCTCAAAATTTTGTAAATAGCCCAAACCATTGACAAGACAAAGCTGAAAGGCCGCTTTGTACATTGGTATACCGCTTTGTAGACTTCGTTGTTATGCCAAATCAAAGCGGCTAAATCTAATCCTACAAGTTACAGTGACGTCTAACTTGTAGACGTCAGTAAACGTGTAAGTTAAAATATTTTTCTAATTTAATTTATTTTACTTATATTAAAATGTTTAATATTTATCCCTTAATTGGCTCGTATATTAGGAAAACCAGTCATGCGGAAAACATTAACGCGAGTTGCTCTGGGCTTGTAGATAAACAAGGGATGAGAGATAACAAGGGGTTAGACACTCAAGTGGAAGATCAGCTGTTTTTCCATTGATAGCAAGTTGACGGTGGCTACTCCGACACAGTAACTGCTTTGAAGTGCTCAGTTTAGAGGCGCAGCAGATTGATCGATGCTTTAGCCACATCGATCGCCGAGTCCTGATTATTTTAAAGCCCGATTACAATAGAGGTTATGATATCCGTATTATGTTGTAATGTACAGGTATGTCATGCCTTGACGGACTACTTTGTGCAGCTTTTCTGTTTTACTTCTTTCCTAGTTTTGAAAGTTATACCATCCGAAAGGGCTACAAGAAAATTATCTTTAAATTTATCATTAAAATTTACCGTTATTGATTTATTTTAGTTTACAATTTTTAATTGTCCGCCATTTTAAAACTGGTCAATGTACGAGATATAACTCGTATAAAGATAAACCAGTATAAAGATAAAGATATTTTTTCTAATTATTTCATTATCATGAAAAGAAGCATGCTAAGTTTGAAATTTATTGATAGAGATACAAAATATTTTGTTAAAAACAACAAAATGGCGGCTAATGAGAAAATGAAGAATTTCTGGATATAAGCTACGTTTATATAATTTTTTTCATATTTTTAGGTATAGAATCAGCTCTTGATAGATTTCCGTATAGTTCTGAATCACCCTACATGTATTTAATATACTGCAAGTGGCGTGCAGACTAGCTAAACCTGAGAGGATTTAGACGTGCCTCGCGGTACCCGAGTCTAACAAACACTTACACTTACAACACTACACTTACGACTTCACTTACACTACAGGTATGTACTTTACTATCATACTTACATTTAGGGAGGTAGATAATAGCCTAAATGTGCTTTTCGCCTTAAAATAAAAACAAAAAATGTAGTTAATTTGTAGGAAATAGCTTCCATTACATCAATTATGAGATTATTTAATCATTATTGATGAAATTTTAAAAATATTCTTAAGTTAAATTTATTAAAAAAATCATTAATTGTCTGTTTGCCTTTCAAAGATTTTAGAAGTGATTCACCTTGAAAGTTTTTTCCAATTTTGAAAAATTATTTCAACACGAAAATAATATAAAATTTTTAACGACCAGTAAAACGTGTTCTTAAGGTCACAAGCCAGCGCATTTCATGGACCAGGGTCTGCGATGGCTACTGCGAAAGCAGGTTTTACAAAAGAAATTCGTCAATAAAAAATATATTAATTCATAACTGTATATTTTGCAAATTTAATAAGACTTTTGTATACGCCTCCCTGTTCGTCAGACCGTGTCTCTATCGTATGATTTTTATCTTAATTGTCTGACAATTTTCATTTATGAATAATTTTAAAGGTGCACGCAAATGAAGGTCGTAAAATGGTGGTATTTCATAAATAAATAAATAATTCGATAAAACAGCGCTAAATTTCTCACAGATTCATAACCATATATATTCTACGTTTTTAAAAACCCCGAAATGGTAAACAAAGTGTTTATTAATTTTTCGGATACATTTGAATAAAGTTTTGGAAAATCGTCCGACAATTTCTCAAAATTGGTCATACACAACTCAAATCAATGTTGTGAATTTGAAATAAACACATTTACAATTCGAGATTAAATCCAAAAACCAAAAATAAATCCTTACTGCATCGGATTTTTTTTTTTATCTTTTCCGATTTTCTCTAATATAGTAAATTTCATAGAATTCAAAGTTGGTTCAATCACGTGAGTTTTGATTGTTTCTGTATAGTTCAATTTTGAGTTAAAACCTACTTTGAGCAATTAGGACTATTTTTTATTTTTATTTTATTGTTGTTGTTGTTACTTTAAGGCGAAAAGTACATTGAGACTATTATATCCACCCTCAATGTAAGTGTGAGTGTAAAGTGTTAAAGTCGTAAGTGTAGCGTTGTAAGTGTAAGTGTGTGTTAGACTCGGGTACCGCGAGGAAAGTCTAAATCCTCTTAATAGGTACAGCTAATCTACACCCCTGCAGGGAATTTTTTATTTTTTATTTAGTGTTGGTATTTTCTAAATCAATTTTTTTGTGGAAAATAATCGATAAGACAAACGTTATACAATTTATTTTCAATATTTAAATTTTAAAAAATCATAAAAAATCGACAGTGTTTTTTTTTTAAATCTTGCAACAAATCTAATGAAAAATGAGACAGATTTTCGGATGTTTTAACAATAGCTTGCGAATTAAATTTTTTGGGGAAAATTACTGTATGATAGCTTATGTAATGTTTTTGCACTGTCTTTAAAGACTTGTGTCAGTTAAACGTTGAGACTAATTTTGTTACGGCTACATCAGTATGTACTTTAAAATTTTGGAAAAACGCATAAAAGCATTTTCTGTTTTTACGAACTCCCCGTTTCTGATTTTGCGCCGAACTAATTTCGTTACCAAAAAACCAAGCCGCCCGATTTTATCTGCCACAAGAAGGATATGCATCTCTCGGAATATTATACTTTATAATGCACCGCAGACGGACAGAAACACTCCAGTTTATCCGCGCACCCTCGCTCGAGCGGCTTTACAAGGTGTTTTTATGAAATGCTGAGAACGATATTAAATTATGAAAATACATATTCTGCAAATAATAGGTGGAACCATGGTTCCCTGCACTCACCGTTCTTTTTTACAACATAATTACTTTACAAATACAAATAATTTGTCGGAATCTTTACTTGCTCGCTACTGCGTATCTAATAGCTTTATTGGTTATAACTGGAAGAACAACAGGCGGTTCTTAGGAAGTAATAAATGCCGCATAAATATTGCACAAACTTTCTTGCATTCAATTATTTTCTATTAAAATATTTTAAGAAAGCTATCTGCAAAACATTGGTTAGACATTGACGGATCTGGACATTTGTTTTCAGAAAAACGTGTATCTCGTAAAATATTTTGTAATTCAATAAAAAGAAATTTTGTAACAATTAATACACTCAGATAATTAGTGTCTGAGATACCGGCCGAGATGGATCTAAAAATTCGAAAAACCTTGATTCACTTCGCGCATGTGCAATCCGTGTTATCTAAATATTGGCGCATACTTCCATATATTCTGTTTAAAAAGAGGATAAGAAAGACATTGTTGAAATTTGACATTATTTCATTAGAAACTGTCGCTCATTTGAAAGCGTTTGTTTACGCGTACTTATACCTGGCGTGATTTTAAGACGTTTCCACGTCAAAAAAAAAAATAAACTGAATGATAGCGTTTTGTCAACGCCTACCTTAGTCTAAGTAGGCTTAAAAACCCATTTTTACACCCAAAAATGTGTAAAACCATATTGGTAAACACAATTTCTTTAAGATTGATCAATTGGTTTTAATCTGTGAGAAGATACATAGATGTAGAGGTTGACAAAATACATATAATTTTGTGTAGTGGGAAATCAAAATAATAAAAAATTAAAAATCTTACAGGGCTCGGTGGTCCATGTGGCTTAGTCCGCGGACAGTCTGTTGAGTCTCTAAATTGCGCACCACACATGGTTGTGAGTTCTATACGCGGTTACTGCCGTTGCTTTACCCTTACAATCAACGCTGATATCTCGTTCTCATCAGTCTAACTGGCGTAAAATGCGCGCGCGCGCGCACGCACACACGCGCACACACACACACACACACACACACACACATTAGTAAGTAGTTATGAGTTATGAATTTTTATATACCACAAAAAACTGAGTCCACTTTAATAATACCATTTGTCATTTTCTTTGTCGAATTTGATTTTTGAACAGATAGTAGTAGTCTATCAGTTTTAACTGGTTATTTTATTTTACCTGATTAACTGGAACTATATTTTTGCAAAATTTTATCCAAAAACGTTGGAGTAGATGTTTGTAAATGTGCCAAGATGTAGATACACAAGTACATGTTAAAATTCATTAAAATCGTTCAAATAATTTTATCTCCAGCGATGTGCACAAACATACACAACATGCATAGGCCTACAAATACAAATACACACACACACACACACACACACACACACACACACACACACACACACACACACACACACACACACACACACACACACACACACACACACACACAATAACATACACATCAAAGTAAAAACCATTGTTTTGTATTTAGGAGAACTATGAAATCTTGTATAGTGAAAATAAAAATGGTCGTTTGGTTTCAGCAGTTTTATTTTCAGAAATATTAAATTTAATTATGGAATGAATGAAAAAGGAACTTTTTATTAACCTAGAAAACCACGCACCCATTCGTTGGCAATACGCTTTGCATAATTCTATCACGGTTTCGTAATTCTATTTACCGAACAGATTTCGAGTCTCGGCTGCATTAATTGGCTTGTTTAGCGTCGACGAGCACTCTAGATGGCACTGGGATGCTGGCGGAATGGTTGAACGACGTTAGATTCAGACACGTCAATGAGCCAATTACGATGCTCTGAACAGCTCGTTGCACTTTACGTGCACTTTTAGAACGTTCTAATTTGTGTTAAAACAAACACAAACAGTCTAAACATAAAAATTCAACACTGGAAATCTCTAAATGGCAAATGAGTTAAATTTTATTCACTTTGAATGTTGTGCGGTAGCCTATGTCAAGTTGTAATAAAAATGTTTAAAAATAATCGTGGCTCTCAGCTGTTTTGTTTGAAAAGAATGTCCAATAAGTAAGAGTACGGCAATATTTTCTTAATCTTACGCTTTCATCGTCAGAATTAGTTTCAAATCTGTACTAGAATTTTTAATTTTTTAATTAGATCGAAATTATAAATTACTTATGTGCAAAATTTGAAATAAAAGATATTTACGGTTCCGGAAGTAAATCGAAAAAACCAGAAAAAATCACTATCAGTAAATAGTTTGCTCTGGAACTATAAATTTCTTTTATTTAAAATACTGTTACACTTAGTTGAATTATTTATCTTTAAACACGACCAGAATCTCACATAACGATGTTCCTGTTTTTTACCGATAGCTTCTAACCAAACTTTTAAGGGGAATAATTCAATGTGAGAAAGTTTGTGTAATATCTCGTTACTATTTACTTTTCTTACAGCAGATACCACTAAATGTTCAGTTGTTAGAATTTTTTGAAAAACGCTCCTACATATTCTCGAAGAACAGACATTTTAGAACCACGTTTTCTGTTCAAAATTTATAAACCACAAATAAAAGAGCCATATCTACTTTTCCTTTCCGACACATTACTTCTCGAATCATTCTTATTAATTAAAATCACAAGTTATTTTTCGATGTGTACTTTATCTATATTTAAAAAAAAAACTAATAAAAATTACGCGACTCAATAATTTAATGTTCTACTGAATGTAGTAATGTGTAAGATTACTATTTCATTAAAATGAAAATCATAAAAAAGGAGAAAAGAAGTTGTCAGGCTACAAGAATATCCTGGAGGAATTATGTCTAAACATCTCTTACGAAATTTTTATTTGTGAAATTTATTTGAACAGTTAAAATGTTTTCTATAAATTGTAATTTGACCTCGGCAGTAAAACATCAAGCTGACTGTGACGTGGCAAGTCACTACGCACATCAAGTGTCTATCTATTCTATTATAATTGCACTGTCTGCGTCTGTTACCGGCCTACCAATATGGCTGCAGACTGCAGAGGACAGTGCGCCAATAAAAAGCTCGATATTTCAGTCTGGAATCGAACACATTTCAATTTCACGCACATAATTGGTAAAGATTTACAACTTAATGCTCCCGCCGTAAATAGTACTTTGTATTTTGAAATTCCAATGTTGTGCGAGGAGCTCGTTATAGGAGTACCAGACCGCTGCACCGGTTTTAATTTGTAATAAATAAAATTAAAGTTTGTCTGAACATGATTGGAATTATTGTTACGGGAAATGAAGCGACACGTGGAAAACGACTGACGTGCTGTGAGAAGTCTCTGAATACCGAAGTCAAACAGAAATTTCTCACTGCAATGTTTCACAAATCTGTATTACCTTGATATGGGCCTTCTCTCTACAAATTTTGATTTGGAAGTTCATGATAAAAAGCCAAAAATTGTCAATAGTGAAAACCTAAGAGACCTTTCAAATATCGGCAGATTTTGCTTATATTTTTAATTTCATTAGAGACTAATATTCATAATTACTTATTAAATTTAGTGCACAAAAGTTGATATTGCTGTTACTGCGAAATCCTAAAAAATATTTCAAACGTTTTTTTACAATGTTTTGTGTTTAGATTCTGACTTTATAAATACAGTTTCGATGTAAAAATATCAGAAACTATGTATTATGTTAAAGACGTTTGGAAGGCTTACGGAATTTTCTATTTTTACGGCTTTTAAACGCTGAGCAAAAAAAGTGTTTGTTTTGTTAGCTCTCTTGGTCAATACTTTTCATTTCAGTTTGTTTTGTTAGCTCTCTTGGTCAATACTTTTCATTTCAGTTTGTTTTGTTAGCTCTCTTGGTCAATATTTTTCATTTCAGTTACGTTGAATTTTTCGCTGTTTGTTTTATTTATGGTAATTTTATCCTTGTGGTATTTCTTAATAAAGTATACAATTTCAAAAAAGGTATTGGTTCCACTGAGAGTGTATGTAATCCTTGGTTGTGCGGATGGACGGTTGTGTGAGTGAATGTGTAATTGAAATTCATATTTTATTTATTATATTGTGTGCATTTTTATTAATGTACAATTTTTAATTACTTTATCTTTCTTTTCTACGTAAATTTTTAATTGAATTATTCTATTTTTTGTTTGGTTGTTTTTTAATTTAAAATTTTATATTATTTGTTGCCTTGAAGTTAGTGAAAGAAAGGATCTTATGGTCCTAACTTCGTCTCTGTAAATACGATAAATACACAAAGTAATACAAGTTAACTAATAAACGAGCCCATCAACAAATAATTTTTAAACACGCTTTCTTTTCTTTCCAAAATCACGTCTGAAAGCTGGAAACATGATACGCTGATCCGAACAGTCGAAAATGGTAAATTCATTTACACGATTATTTCTCGTTTTTGGATTTATTTTCTGGCACGATCGAAATGTGAAGGATTGAGACACGCATGAATCGATCGATCGTTACTACGGAGTGTTGTCGTAAGGCCTGTACACGATTTAGTTGGAGGTCGACTTGTAAGAAACATGTTTGCGTCACGTAACGTGTAAGTGTTAGTTGCCAAATGGATCCGCAACACTTAAATTTCTGACAAGATTACTTCTTTTTTTATTTTGACAAGCCTTGACTCAGAATTTCGGTTCGCGGTGTTAAACATAGGTCTTGCATGGTGCTAAACTCACTCAAACGTCATGCTTCAGTAAATATGAAAATTCAACAAAACCAAAATGTGATATTTAGATTACATACCGTCTTCGTATTGTAAAACATAAAGTTAAGCTGAAAAAACATTTCTCAAATTATCTGAATTTCAATAGTTCCATAAAACTTCTCTCGAAAAGATCTTTAATACTTATTTGCTATTCAGATGAATTTGCAATGTCGCCATTCCTCTGGCGATGTTGGTGTGTGTGGACAGACGTTCCATAATCCGAGGGACCAGCATCCTTGGCTTAGCTCCGTGGGAAATACCCGCAGCTATGTCACACATCATGCAAATATTGAAAAAAAAGATGTGTAGGGGCCTACAGTATGAAAATACCCTCCTTTGGAATGCTTTAAAAGTATCGAGCTTAGGAGAAGAATTGGTCAAGGAAGACAGTTTAATCAAGAGCGACTAACAGAGACAGATAAAAATAAGAGCTGTCCACCACAAGACTGGATGAAAAACGGAGTAGATCCAGTTAGGATGTCTGGGATTGCCAACTTTAACCTCGTACTCATAAAATATAAGCCTCCCGAGGGAAAACTAAAGCACATGATTTCTGTTGATGCGGAAGAACAATATTGTATGAATGGATACCTAATGCATGCCAGTTAGGCTAAAGTGGTCAAGAGATCGGCGATAACGGAAAGGGTTAAGCTTACGGCAGTAATTACAAGTCTCGAACTCACGACCTTGAGGTGTGCAGTTCAGATACGCAGCAGATTGACGGGTGTCTTAAACACATCGAAAACCGAGCCTTAAAACTAAAAAAGCAAACAGCAGTATTGTGTTATTAAATGGTAAAATATCACTAAAAAAGTTTTGGAAAGAAAAACACATTGGTCGACCTTGCAACAGAAAAGCCTGTGCTACTGAACCTAAAGGAAAACAAATTCTGGCGGCTTTTCAAGGTTGAAGCGATAGGTTAGATTCCTGTTAAACGGTAAAGATATCAGTAATTTACCTCGGAATGTGTGTGGGATGAGATGGAATAAGAACAAATTGGAAGAAATAAGAGACTTGAGGATCGAATTGAAGAAAGAAGTTTTCTGTGTTTTGGTTACCTGTAGGAATAATGGATTAAAAATGGCCAAAGCGAGTGTTCTGGTAGTGTCCCTCAGGGAAAACAGATGAGGTCTAACTGGCGGGTATCAGAGCGAGAGAATTAATGGTGCAATGAGGAGTCGCGGAATGAATAAAGAGATGTCACGTGACAGAAGAATTTGAAAGCAAGGTCTGGCTGATTAGTTATATAATGGGTTGTTTGTACGTGATGAATCTGAAATACAGACAGAATGAAGAAAACTCTATAATCACTGTAATATGTTTTGAATAGATGAAAGTAGAAATTTAAAATTTTGTATATCTACATTAAATTGTAGATACCTCCCAGTGAGTGCATCAAGAAAATCATTATTTAAAGTGCACTTAAATTACCCCAAATCACGTATCACAAGGTTATCCTGTAAATGTTGAACGAATGAATAAAATAATTTGTAGGATTACTATTGCGCTATCACCTTGTAGATCCATTGTGTCCACTTTCTGTATTCCTGAATTCCTCAGTTACGGCGCCTTCTCTAGTCCTAGTCCCTTTATAAAATCTAGGATTTGGAGGAGATTCAAGGTGGGTAGCTCCTTCCATTTCTAATTGGTGACATCCCAGTACCTTATTCGGGTGTTTGCACGGCTAATTCCCTTTCAATTTTCCTTTCTCTTGACCCTCATTACGGAGTTTCTGCTTCATTTGGCCAACCAAGCATATTGTGCTGTGACATCCCGCTCATTCTATTTTATATTCTTACTTATGGAACTCCCACAAATAGCTAAGGAAATGAGGTTTGTTCATACAGAACTCTGCATGCATGGGTAAGGCTAAGGTCCATCAGGTGCAGGTGCCATTCACTGCATCAGCTATGAATGTGTGTGTGTGTGTGTGTGTGTGTGTGTGTGTGTGTGTGTGTGTGTGTGTGTGTGTGTGTGTGTGTGTGTGTGTGTGTGTGTGTGTGTGTGTGTGTGTGTGTGTGTGTGTGTGTGTGCGCGCGTGTGCGCGCGTGCGTGTGTGTGTGTGTGCGCTGGTGCCCGTGTGCATGCGTGCGTCCGTGCACATAAAAAGATGCACTCAACCACCTCGACCAACAAACCTTTTCAGCTTTACAAAACCCGGCAAGATTATGATTTCTAAAGATATTAGATGACCGCCAACGATTTTACAGCTTATTCTAAGCAATAAACTTGACCAAGATATAAACGAAATCAAATTGTTTATCAACACTGAATCAAATAGGGCTATAAACTGCTCACCAGCGCACACACGTACACACGCTCGCGCATGCAAATTTGTGTTTCACCACACTTGATGACGCTCCACAACAGCTCCCTAATCAATAGAAATTCGTTAACAACGCAATACGGGGTAGGACATCATACTATGTAGTGGAGATGTTTATTAATCCACACGAATGCAAATTTCGCACATTATTTACGATCATAAAGCCGCATATTTCCCAGTTTTTAACGAGTAATTCGAATTAACATGCTGGCCATAACAGCGTAATGAAATTCTAGGAAACACAGTTGTAATTTCTAAATTACTCCATATTCCCGACTGTAAAACTGAATTTCCGCAAACCGATAAACATATCCAGTCGAGACCGATTCACATGTTAATTGGATTCGAAATCTATTGCTTCCCGTAACATCTGAACTTTGCATCGCTCATAGCAATCAGTCCTCTATGATATCCTATATTCTCATTAGAGTAGGTCTAGGCTAACAGCTGACAACTTGAATGTTCAGACGTAGAAACGCCTGCCAATTATTTAGGATATATAATCATGTCAGTCCGAGGATGCCGAACGTGTTGAAACTAGCTTTTTAGAAATACGTATTACTTTTAATATTGTCTGTACGAATAGATAATATTTAATGCAAGTAAATACCGCATCAGATCCGCTTAAGTAACGTTGAATAAAAATACATCCAGTTCAGAAATAAATTACTTCTATGGGAACTAAAACGCCATTTCACGT
The DNA here is from genome assembly GCA_022606455.1 of Callitettix versicolor. Lineage (NCBI taxonomy): Eukaryota > Metazoa > Arthropoda > Insecta > Hemiptera > Cercopidae > Callitettix > Callitettix versicolor. The sequence goes on along the minus strand of CM040191.1, from coordinate 4,228,902 downwards.
GAAACCGGTATGTCACGTGGTACACCTACGCTCTTGTAACCGTGTAGATGTGAGTTTTGAGATAATTTTTCTTATAAATCAGAGTGTTTTAAAATAAATATGCATGTATATTGGCACGAACAACGTTTGGACAAATTCTTTATTCACAAAAATCCATTCAACCGTTTTTAAGATTTTTTAAAAAACCTGATTTCACCGTTCAAGCGAATTAATATATAACAATGTACAACAAGAAGTTTAACAGTGAAATAGCGCCTCTTTACAAACAGTGTTCCAAGTGATCTGTGAAATATGTGACAAACATAACTTTCATTGTTGGTACATGAATGAAAAGGACCTAACCTCTTTAGGTTAGGTAATTTTTTATGAAATAGCTATCCGTAATTGAACGTAAAAAAGCATGAATTCTGTAAATAAAATTATACCAGTGGTTGGTATTTAATTACTATAGTTAAATCTTACTATATACATTAATCTTTAATTTAATACTTGTATTTTAAGATTATTATACTTATCTTCCTAAGTAAAATCGTTGAAAAAGCATATATGAACTTCTGTTAAAATAGACTTTGTAGTTATATTTAATACTTGAATCAGGTTAGAACGTTTTTGTTATGAAATCACTATCCGTAATTGAACGTTAAAAGCGTCAACTCTTTAAATAAGATAATTCATAAAATAATATTGGCTGATATTTAATTAATATAATAAACTAATCTTTAATTCAATTCTTTTATTTTAAGATTACTGTACATATTTTCCTAAGTAAAATCGTTGCAAAAACAACTTTCTGGTCAATATGAACTTCTGTTAAAATTGACGTTATATTTATACTCAGTACTTCTATGAGCTGTTGATAAAGCAATGTCGTTCATTATATACGTCATTCAATAGGCCTTACTTTGTTCTACTTTTGTATTTAAAACTATAATTTATAAAGTTAATGATTGAATTCTAACATTGTACCTTATTCAAACATTTACAAATGAAACCTACTTTAACCGGATTTTACATTACTTACCTAAATTATGCTAAAGTGTTTACTGTTTACTAAAAGTAGTCTTTTATTTAATAACATTTACATATTAGAAGTGGCCAAAATTGTTTTACGGATTCTACTTTCAAAACTGATTCGGTCAATAGTTATTTTAGTCTTGGTACATTTACAATTAATTATTTGTCACATATGGCTGCATTGTGCTGCACTCTCACGAGGTCACTTTACACTTCTCCTGGAGTTTTGCTTACAGACCTTTCATCGGTTTTAAGTCGGTTTTATTGTAAAGCCTTGAAATGGGAACGTATAAAGCGTGAGAGTTCCTGCAGTTCTGACGAACCTGTAGGTAACCATATGTTACATACACATATATATTCAATGCGTAATAATATATGAAATTATTTTTTAAAAAAATGTAAGTTATTTTTATAAATGCGCTTCCGTCGCCTCAGCGAGACAACTGAGTGCCACGGTTCCGTCGCCTCAGCGAGACAACTGAGTGCCACGCTTCCGTCGCCTCAGCGAGACAACTGAGTGCCACGGTTCCGTCGCCTCAGCGAGACAACTGAGTGCCACGCTTCCGTCGCCTCAGCGAGACAACTGAGTGCCACGCTTCCGTCGCCTCAGCGAGACAACTGAGTGCCACGCTTCCGTCGCCTCAGCGAGACAACTGAGTGCCACGGTTCCGTCGCCTCAGCGAGACAACTGAGTGCCACGCTTCCGTCGCCTCAGCGAGACAACTGAGTGCCACGCTTCCGTCGCCTCAGCGAGACAACTGAGTGCCACGGTTCCGTCGCCTCAGCGAGACAACTGAGTGCCACGCTTCCGTCGCCTCAGCGAGACAACTGAGTGCCACGGTTCCGTCGCCTCAGCGAGACAACTGAGTGCCACGGTTCCGTCGCCTCAGCGAGACAACTGAGTGCCACGCTTCCGTCGCCTCAGCGAGACAACTGAGTGCCACGGTTCCGTCGCCTCAGCGAGACAACTGAGTGCCACGCTTCCGTCGCCTCAGCGAGACAACTGAGTGCCACGGTTCCGTCGCCTCAGCGAGATAACTGAGTGCCACGCTTCCGTCGCCTCAGCGAGACAACTGAGTGCCACGGTTCCGTCGCCTCAGCGAGACAACTGAGTGCCACGGTTCCGTCGCCTCAGCGAGACAACTGAGTGCCACGGTTCCGTCGCCTCAGCGAGACAACTGAGTGCCACGGTTCCGTCGCCTCAGCGAGACAACTGAGTGCCACGGTTCCGTCGCCTCAGCGAGACAACTGAGTGCCACGGTTCCGTCGCCTCAGCGAGACAACTGAGTGCCACGGTTCCGTCGCCTCAGCGAGACAACTGAGTGCCACGGTTCCGTCGCCTCAGCGAGACAACTGAGTGCCACGGTTCCGTCGCCTCAGCGAGACAACTGAGTGCCACGGTTCCGTCGCCTCAGCGAGACAACTGAGTGCCACGGTTCCGTCGCCTCAGCGAGACAACTGAGTGCCACGGTTCCAAGTCAGATAAAAATTGCCCAGGAACCGATGCGAGCCTCACACTATGTATCATTTAATTACACTCTTTCCCCGTAAAAAGTAACAAATATTAAAGCAAAGTAGCCTGGAGTGATTACACAGTTGAATTACTGCACGTCATCCGTTACTATGGCAACAGATGCGCTCATTACATAAACAGCAAAATTACCGTAATTGGATAGTTGAGTAATTGTTGGCTATGCTATATCGGGTCATGGTATTCGTTGTTCTATCTAATTACAGTATGCACGGCAATCTAAATAGCAGTTGCATATGTTATATATCGTTAGCTGTATTGCATTCAAATACACGTTTACACAGGATGTGCTGTTATTTGTTGTAGTGTTACCAACTTTAACGACAAAAAACTAAAAACAAACGATGGTCTTGAATTATGACCGCGGTTTGTGAATTAATTCAAAGCAAAATCACAATTACTAATCCTTTTCTGGCAAAGCAAAGCCTACTCTTTTCTGGCTTGGCTTCAGCTCTTTCCGGTAAATGCGAAAAAGAACTGAAAATAAATGAATTTTTTAAAAACTTTCTTACAAGTTGCTGTTCTCTCCTTCAGTGGGTTCTGAAGCTAACGACAGAACCCTGGAAAATTGACTTACTCAATACCAGTTCACCATATTTCGTACGCAATCAATAATAAAATCATTACACTTATTTTAAGACAGTAGAGTCTCGATTAACCGTCAGTCTCGGAACCGTTGGCGTTACGGATGACCGAATAGACGGATAACAGAAGCAGACCACCCGTATTTTCTGCGATCGATAAAAATAACATAAAGTACTATACTCTGTTATAGAACACAATGTTTTATTATTATTATTTTGGAATATGTGGTAAAACTCTGAAATTTTCCATTTAACTCTAATTATTATATCAATTTTACATACACAGGTCTTTAATACAGTAAATTACTTTTTGACAAGTATTCACATAACATATACGAGAGCACTGTGCGCGCCTCTTGACTACACTTAGTATTCACGTGACTAACAATGTACTGATCGACTTATACGCTGAGTGGTACTATCGTAAATACTGTGATAGTGTTTATATTTAAATATAAACATTCATACAGCCTTTCAGAATTTGTTGACACTATTTGAAGTGTTTCTATCTCATTCCACCGGATGATAGGCTCGTTTACGATGATAAGTCGTGTCCAGTTACAGTTTTTTGTTTTGTCTAAAAAGTTACTTTTATTATTTATTACAAATTATTTACTATTAAAGACTGCTTAAAAATGTCAGATAACAGAATTAACCTTAAGTTTAATCGAAACTTTAATGTATAAACAAAATACAATTAAAAAATAAATTAAAAACATTCAAACTAATCACAGTTTATGTTTGTTCTTTCAATTTAATTCCGAATCATACTTTTTTTAAATTTCAAGATAGCTACACTAAACTGAGTTATCAATTTTCACATATAACCAACATTTAATCAACATCTAAAGAATGAATGTAACCAGTATGGAAGATTGTAACTGAAACTGTAAGGTAGGTAGTCTAATTGACATAAAGAATATATATATATATATATATATATATATATATATATATATATATATATATATTTTTTTTTTCTTTATGTCAATTAGACTACCTACCTTACAGCTTCAGCTACAATCTTCATATATATATATATATATATATATATATATATATATATATATATATATATATATATAAAATTTCCAAACCCTTCCTGATCACAACTGGAGTTCGCCAAGGAGATGGACTCTCGCCTCTCCTTTTCAATCTGGTGTTGAACAAAGTTATCAGAGAATGGGAGAAAGAATTAAAAATTGAAGGGCACTAAAAACCAGTTCGACTTGGAAGACCTAAGGACAACACAAAAATCGCGTGCCTAGCTTTTGCAGATGACCTAGCCATACTCATAGATAATGAAACAACAGCGATTAAACAGATAGAAGCCCTAAAGGAATGTGCAGAGAGGGTCGGTCTACAGATCTCTTTTAAAAAAACCGAATTCTTTTGTTCAAAATTAAATATTCAAGAACTAAACACAAAGTATGGTAAGATAAACAGAGTCAAGCACTTCAAATATCTGGGAGAAATTCTTGAACCCACGGGTGGCGAGAAGGCTGTGCAAAGGGTTCGGCTACTGAGAATGAAGAGGGCTCTTGGTATAACGCGTGATATCTACAATAAGAGATGTATGTCGACGCAAACAAAAATCAGACACTCAACACAATCATAAAACCGGGTATTATGTGCAAGCGAGATGCTAGCACTCCACACAAAAGCTACCATGGAGGATATTTTGAAGGAAGAACGCAAAATTTTGAGGAAGATCCTTGGCCCGAGATTAACAGAAGATGGATACAGGTTGCACTCCCGGAAGACCACAGAGAAGATATCGAACCGGGCAGCAGATATCAGAAGAAGGAGGCTTCGGTTCTATGGACACATCAGTAGATTCCCAACAACGAGACTTGCCAACAGAATCCTTAAGTATATACAAGGTGTCAAATCAACAACGTTGTGGATCGCACAAGTCAGAATAGACCTACATGACTCAGAAATAGACTCAACAGACGTTGAAGACAGGAACGCATACAGGAGAAAGATGCTCGGTTGGAAGGTCCCAGAGAATGAAATCCTAAAGAGAGCAGGGGTAAAATGGACGGAGGAGCGGAAGAGGATCCATGGGGACAGGATGAGGGAGGTGTGGAGGATTAGAAGGAGCAAGACATGAGTCGGAGTGCTTTGCGTGATCCAACATGGTCTATATATATGCATATATATATATATATATATATATATATATATATATATATATATATATTATTATTATTATTATTATCTGTGCATAGACCCTGGCACGCGATTTTTGTGTTGTCCTTAGGTCTTCCAAGTCGAACTGGTTTTTAGTGCCCTTCAATTTTTAATTCTTTCTCCCATTCCCTGACAACTTTGTCCAACACCAGATTGAAAAGGAGAGGCGAGAGTCCATCTTCTTGGCGAACTCCAGTTGTGATCAGGAAGGGTTTGGAAATTTCCCCATAAATTTCACATTAGCGATTGTGCCTGTCAGTGTTTGTTTGATCAGTCGCAGTGTTTTAGGATCAAGTCCATGTTCTTCCAGGATATTAAACAAAGATTTTCGACATATATATATATATATATATATATATATATATATATATATATATATATATATATATATATATATATATATATATATATATATATATATATATATATATATATATATATATATATATATATATATATGTGTGTGTGTGTGTGTGTGTGTGTGTGTGTGTGTACCACACCCGTAGGATCTCTTATTTACAGATTAAACACCAACTACCATCTACCTCGGTGTAACAGACCAGCTTAGTTTTAAGGGTGTATAATATTGAAAACAGACAGTACATTTTTAGTATATTGAAATATTTAAGAAAGTTTGAACTTCTCTGACCAAAGTACATCGCCACTCCCAAGTAAATGAATGGTTTCTTACTGTATTCTGCACACGAACACTGTACAGCCATAAGGGTGCCGCAAATGTTCTCAAGGTCATGGTCTCAGCTGTTTCCTAACAACAGGTGTAGACACCGAACAAGTGCTGTCATCTGGTGACTTTGTTTACATTAAGTTATAACTCGACATGTTGCATATGTGACTAAGTAACACTACTGCACTAATTAGGGTGTGCAGTTGTTAAGGCGTTATGGCGGTTAAAAGGTTTTTAGGATAAGCTAATGGTTTTAACACAAGATAAAAAAATGGCACATATTATGTGAAAGACCTTACAGGCTACAAAAAATTAAACGAACATAAGTGTGATGGTAGATGAAAGCATAAATGCAGTTATATATGACAGAATTGTTTTATCTATGAAAGAATTGTTAGATCTGAGACTTCCAAACACAATTGTTGGACGGTTGTTGAATCTGAACTACACGAAATAATTGTTAAATTTTTGTTGGATCTGAGACTACGCAGCATTTATTGTAATGTCTTGGGATCTAAAACTACAAATAATTGTTGAGTTATTGTTTGATCTCAGATTTGCACTACATAGTTAATTCATTTCATGATGTACAATTGTTGAATCTCAAACTGCACAACATAAAAACTAATTGTTGAATTATTTTTGGATCTAGAAATACAATTGTTGGATTTTTGTTAGATCTGAAATTAAACAACAAAATCGTCGTTTTGTTTTTGCGTCAGAACTACGCAACCATTATTGGGTTGTATCTTGGATCTGAAACTATAATTGTTGGGTTGCTTTTGGATGTGAAACAATAATTATTAAATTACCTTTAAATAATTATGTAGCACTAATGTTTCCTGAAGAAATATTGATACTTTATTTCAGGAATTTCATATAATCTAAATAAATTTGAAACTTTACAAGTTATTGCAACTATTATATTACATAGTTATTGGAATACACTATATAGTTGGTTCCGTAATACATGATGTATAGTTTTTGAATCTCAAACTACACAACATACAACCCAATTGTTGAATCTGAGACTACATAACACTTATTAGGTTTTTTTGTTTTGGATCTGGAACTACAATTTGTTAGATTCTTGTTAAATCTGAGATTAAAAAAACAATGTTATCGTTTTGATTTAAGACCAGAACTTCACAACAATTATTGGGTTGTTTCGTGAATCTGTAACTACAGTTATTGGTTGGTTTTCATCTGAAACAATAACTGTTGAATGACTTTTAAAATAATTATACAGCACTAACATTTCCTGAAGATATATTGATACTTTATTTTGCGAATTCATATAGGCCTAGTCTAAGTTAAATTCGAGATTTTTCAGTCAATGCAACTATTGATTAATGAGTCTTTTATTCCAACTAATGTATGTCCAAACAAAAAGTACCCTTATATTTAAAAACGAAAATAAACCAAATCACAAAAAGTAGAAGAACGCAAAGAAAGCGGTATGTAAATTTTGTGTTTTCCAACTAAATCCAAGAATAGCAAATGATTTTCTTTTAAATTGTTGAATTTTTATTGGAACAGTCTTCAACATATTTCCCGAGTAAAACTTTATACAAAAAAACAACTTCGCCTATATTTATTCCGATATTTTCCTTTCAAAACGCCAAAAACAACTCGATAAATTTGTTTTCAATCGGCGTTTCCGTTCGGGTTATTTATTAATTTCCTTTCCCAGTCGCCGGCTACTGTGTTCGTACCGTATTTGCATATCCACAACTTATGTTGACCACAGTCACTGCACTATAGGACATCGCGTATCGACGTCCACATTGTATTCCTCTGTTATCAAGCCATTAGACACTGACCGCTCATCACGCGTCCGTATTCACGGTTTGACCCAGTTAGAGCAGACTACCTTCTGATGCGTCTTACTTTACAGAGTGCACTATAACGTTGCTCTCATTCTTTGTCTAAAAACATCCAAAGCCGAGGTTAGATAAATATTTGTCCGTACACCTACTTAGACAGATTGAGTTCATTGTTTTGTTTCACTAGTTCAACGTACACGTGCTTTGATGTCAAACTTTATTTTTGACCGCTGTCATTTTATAAATTCGCTTCTATTACGTTGGTAACCTGCGTTATAATAAATATGAAAAATATCCGTAAAACTTTAGTATAATGTGTACAACTTTTATAAAAGTTTAAATTAAAATATATTACTTCCGTAACAGAACTTCAGAAACAGTTCTGAGAAGCCACTCTCAGCTTGTAGCAGGTCATTAAGTCCTAAAACCACAAAATATATGTATTTCGGAAGAATGTCAGACGGACCACCTGTCAGTGCCATATGCTGGCGGGGGCGGGGGCCCATATGGGCCTGCATGGCTACAGCTTCAGTTTACACCGCAGTGGTCGGGTTTCTACGGGCCTATTCAAGAATAAATCACGTGAGACATCGGTTATGAATAGGCCTATTAGAAACACGAGTAGAGGATCAGCTGTTGGCGCAAATCACCTGTGTTCAATGTTTAGACACTCGGCGACAGGTGGGTGAGACCTTGGCAATGTCTAAGTATGTTGAATACTTAGCAACTCATTAAGTTAGAGATATTTACAAGGTCACATAATCCGTTTTTTTATCTAAATTAAAATTGTAGAATAATATTTCAATAACTAGTTTTAGAGCAAAAAATATCCATAGCTGTCAATAAAGTGTGTATAATGATTACGATATTGAAGGTTGTTATTACTTTAAAGTGCTGGTAAATGTATCTTATAAAATAAATTATGCAGAAATATCATACAAATTTTCTCTAATTAAAAATTCACCCCTAAAAAACTGACTTAATTAATGAAACTCAGTTCATCATATTTTACTCAAATTCTGGCCATTATTAATCACTCACCTACAATCAGGGTTCAATAAATAAAAAAAAACAAAATTTCTAGATTGCTTTACAATACACTCGCGATAATCCGGCACTTTTTAACCGACACGTCCAGTAATCCGTCGGTGTTGTTTGTGTTCTTTTTTAAAACAATTAAGAAAAAGTTAGAATCGTAGGTCAACAACCATGAGTGTCTACCACAGTAAACGACAAACAATGAAAATCGGCGAGTTTCCGGAGATAGAAGAATCGCTTTTTCCCTGGTTTTTACAAGAAATACTCTAGCGCATTTTATACAAATTTCTGGGAAGATAATGTGTGAGAAAGCCAACGATTTTCGTAAAAAAATTACTGACGAAGATGATTTTAAAGGCTCGATCATTTAAGAAACGTTATGGAATCTGTTTTTTGTCTATTTCTGGTAAAAAACTATCGTGCGATGTTAATGTTGTTCATACAAATGTTTAAAGAAACAGTAAATAATTTAGGTTTAGGTTCGAATAAAGTTTATAATACGGACGAAAGCGGTTTATTTTGGCTGATGCTTCCACAAAAACCTTCGTTCATATGTACTGCACACTGCAGGCCTAAAGTATACAGAGAAGTTTCAATGTTTTCTGCGGTAATTTTAAGAGGTTTTCTATTTATCTTGATTTTACTTTCAGTAAAAATTCAATTTTAAACTTAGTTATTAAAATAAAAGTGTTTGTATTACATTGTAATTACTTTTTTCAATTTAAATTCTAATTTACTATCATTTTTCTTTTTTTGCAATAATCTGTCGTTTTCGATAATCCGGCAGTTGCGATGGACATACGTAGAATTACGAGCAAGATGACTGCGATAAAACAATTTTGCTAAGTTCTGTTATTTTTGTAATTTTTTCGATAGCTCCGAAACCAAACTTTTTAATTCAAAACAAAGTTTTTTAAATACATTTTTTGGGTAAACAAACTTAAAATGCGGGTTGTTTCAGAATAGCTTCATCGATTTTGATCAAATTGTGTTCAAATTTAGTCAAAAATCCTAATCTAATAAAACTATAAACTCACCTAACATTTTCTATCTAAACGTTTCTATTTAAAGAAAACGTAAAATTTACTATATTCAAATAATTAAAAAATAAAAAAAGTGGCAAATGGGCAAACAAAAAGCTATCCATTGCAAATTTCGTAAAAATCGGTCAATCCGTTTAGTCTCTAGCGATGTTAGATATTTATTTAAATGTCAAAATTGATTTCTTTTAGATTACAATAATTTCAGATTACTATAGTGAAAAGAAAATCAATAAAAACGTTATTGCATACATAACTTAAACATGCTAAAAAAAGAAGTGTATTCGTTACAAAATATTTTTATTGCACCCGTGGCTTATCACTCTAAATAGGGTAATTCTGGGAGAGATGGCCCCTGTTTTTTGTAACACTCATATCTTTGTTTGTTTTTGAGTAATCAATTTCTTTCTTGGGTCTAAAGTGATATCATAGATTACTCTAATAATAACTCACAGAAAATTATTTAATTTTAAAATGAAAATGACTGTAAAACATTAAACAAATTTTTTGTCATCGGTCCATCTCATCCATAGTCTATAGGTGAGATGGACCAGGCATATTGGGATAGATGGATATTAATAAAATTATCCAAAAACATATATCTATCGGTAAAAATAGCAGTTTATTCATCCAATATTACTAGCAAATACATTAGCAAGGTAAACATTTCTAAAATTAGACTAAAAATAAAAGTTGAGCGATTTAACTAACAGTAATATAATAAAAATCACGTACTATTTTTAATATTTACATTACAATTTAAAAAAGTATAGTTAAAATATTTTTTTCTTGACCTTCAAAGGTATTGTTTCCTTTTTTTCTATTTTACCACAAAAGTTACACAAATTTTCATACTTTGTGCAGTTCTCAAGAAACCATCTGGAAAAATTAGTGCATTTGATCCAATATTTCTGGCTATTTGTTGAGGCATAGTCTTCGAGACAGCCAACACATTGGATCTCTTCCCATTCACTTCCATCACTGCTATCGTTTACCCCTTTTCACTTCCTTTTTCTTCTATGAGAACAATACTTTCTTAGCTTCCCGTTTCCTCTTCTTGTCCTCTTTCAATTTCAATTTTACTACTTTCTGTTTTGCCCTAATGATACTCTGTATGTTACGCACATAGTTTAATACCTTAGGCATGCTTGCCTGAATACTGCGTGCAGTTGCTTCTTGTTAAGCACAGGTATTGGAGATATTTTGTTCAGAGCTTTAGTAGGAGTAGGATTTTGTTCATCGTGTTGTGTGTTACCTGCTAATGACTGAGACGCTCCAGGAACAGCTAAATTTATTGGCAGATTTTCATTGTCTGTACCTCTTTGCAAATGGCAGGCATTTTTCTAAAAGAAAACAAAAACAAGGCTTGAAAAATAAGTAGTTTTAAACTTTAAGTTACAGCCATTGTGATAAAATGTAGTAGAATGGCTCTCTCTCTCTCTCTCTCTCTCTCTCTCTCTCTCTCTCTATATATATATATATATATATATATATATATATATATATCGCGCACACACACACACACACACGCACGCACAAACTTTGATGAAAAAGATATAATAAGGTTTTCTCTGGTAAATTATGTTAAAAATAATGTTTTAATAATATTTTTTGACTATTTTTTTAATAAAATTTATGGTGATGTAATTAATTTTAAGAAAATATCAACTTTAGACATATTCTTTTTGTAAAACACTGGTCCATCTCTCCCGACTTGACCTGGTCCGTCTCTCCCCGATTGCTTAGGACAGATGGATCAGGCCGCCATCTTGCCTCTATCCTCGACAGAGACTCTGTAGTAATTTATAATGAAGTGCTACAATCTTTATTCACTCTACATAGGTCAAAAACCAAAAAACATTGACAAGTAATGACACAAGATTCTAAAATGTAAACTCTGTAAAATATTTTCACTCACCTGAATTTTATTTTCTTCAATAACTCCTAAATAAGCAGATAAAAACGGCTGAAAACTACAACGCAAATCAACACATTCAAACATGACACCAACATGCTACCAGTTTCCGAAATACGCGATCGGTCCATCTCACCCGAGGGGCCATCTCTCCCGGAACTACCCTACATTGAAGTGTATTCGTAACACAAAAGTTTTTATTGCATACATAACTTAAACACTCTAAATACATTGAAGAGTATTTGTAACACAAAAGTTTAAATGAAGTGTATTCGTAACACATAAGTTTTTATTGCATACGTAACTTAAATTCTGTGAAAACACAAGAAGTGTTACTAAATTTCTAAGTCAGAAACCTAAATTCCCTTGACTTACTGTTGTAAATAATTGTGCTGAATGTAAAGTTATAAGAAAACAAAGCGAGAAGAGAGATTCACATATTCACCAGAACATATTAGACAACTTGTAACAACTATTATTTGTCTGCGCCAGGAAACGTAAGCCTTTATATTTCCGCAACAAAAACACACATCACCGCCAAGCGACAAAAAGTGTAATTATTTTCCGCCCCTCGAGTGTTTCCGTTGCGAACTTTGCCCGGAAACTGCGACTGCTTCCAAGAACACGAGATCACGGCGCCTCTCTTTGCCTCCTTCAATCTCTGTTAGCGTAATTGTATCATTTATCTAGTACATGTTTGCAGTTTCACGCAAAATGCACGTGAATTTTAAACTCGTTTTAATTTGACACGTTAGTTACAAAACGAAATCCGTTTTAAAATGGCGGCAATTTCAATAACTTAAATGCATAACTTTTATCTTACATTTTGGAAATATGAAATATGAACATCGAAATCAGCATTCGCCGAATTAATTTCCGTTCCGTAGAAAGCAAAGAAATTATGTAACGGCGGTCAGGGTTCATTTTCGAATTTTTAACGTAATTTATCAGTTAAAAATGCCAACTCATGGACATTTTAACCGTGCATGTGATGGTGAAATAACAATTTATAAAGAGTGTTAGATTAAAAAAAAATCTGATACTATAATTTTTGTGTCATTATGACGTGGCTATTATTACTTTTTGCAACATGTTCTGTCTTTATGATCATACATATTGACTTAAGTGTATTCATTTCAAACTGGTTAATGTATATTCTTGACCCATTTTATTTCACTGAATTCAAATTGTTTTAAACTGAATGGTTACGGGCCTGATACAATGCATCACTGGAGCATAACAACACAAGGTTTCCCCCAGTTTTCCACTTGTCACTCTCTCAGTCCTCTTATTTACATTATAATGAAAAGGAAGAGGATGAAAGCATCGCACCAAACGTGGACTAGGAAATCGTGCTTCGACCTGTTTGGCCGAGATTGGAAGTTCCAGGATTCCTATCCTGAAGTGGCCAAGGATAGCCTTCGCGTGTCACCTTCAGTTATCCATTAGAACTATTACTGTCGCATCGTTGGCAACTATTGTCAAACATTAAGCGTTATAATACAGTAGTAAGATTAGGCTACACTTTAGTAAGAGTGTGCATGAGGAAAAAACAAATGCAGAATAAATGCAAAGAGAGATAGAAAAACCTAATTATTATAATAAGAAATAATTATTTCTGCAAATATTGCATTCGAAAAACCCCTTTTCACCGACTGAGTTTATTTGTTGATTTCCATTAAAAATTAATTATATTATGATTCAGGCGCTGAACTGGGAAATGAACGTAGATCACCTTTGGATCAGGTTTTTTTTGGGAGTGGGCTTTACAATTTCTGTATTCATAAGTGCGTGCGTAGCACTTTTGTCTTCACAATTTCGGTCTGATTTTATTGAAACTTCAACAATGAAAGTAAGAAAATGAGTCTAATAATAATTGTTTATTTTTGTATTTTTAATGAAAAAATAAAAAAGTCGAAGATTAAAAAAATAACATTTACAACAATCAGGTTTATTTTTGTTGTTGTTGATAAAATGTTACATTTTTTGCATACTAAAATGTACATCTATAGATTACGATATCACGATTTTTTGAAAATTTGCTTCTATCACGTCAGTAAAACGGCTGAGTGCCTCGTTTGCATTTTTCGCCTCACTTCCGAACCATTTTATATTATTTCAAATTTGGTTACAATGACTTCAGTTCATAACATCTTTACGTATCTGGTGAATCGTTTTCGGATTTTTTTTTTGTCTATAGTTTCAAAACTGGGAAATAACAACGCAAGACCGTTTTTGCACTGCTTTTGCACTATTTTGCAGATAGTTTTGAGTGCTTTAGTTAAAATAGAATTAATTAAATCTGAATTCCAATGAGTGACCTTGTAAAACCGTGCTGATGCATATTCCATCTTGTTGATGTGGGAAAGTTTGGTTAACTCATAATTTTAATCACCAAATTTGATTTACTATAATCGTGTATTAAAGCCATAAATCTTAACACAAGTAAAGTCCTTCAAGGCTTTAAATGTTTCATCAAACCGTACAGTAGGCTAAGTACAGATAGGGCTAAGAACTTTCACAGAGTGATGAATTATATTTTGTCTAACATAAATCTTTGTTAAATAAACACAGATGAAACAAGTTTCGCTTCTAAATCTTTCAGACGGTTTTAAATATCTCAGTGCATTTAAAAAAACACATTTCTATTATTAGGCGTCACTAGATAGTTCTTCCGTTTAAAAATACTAAAGCTTGGATAGTTTAAACTTTGCTGGCGTTTAAAAATATTATAAATATATATATTTAAAAACAAATAAACTGTAAATATGAAAATAATTGGTTATGACAGAGCACAGTTAATTTTAATTTCAAAGAATTGGCGGCAAGCAGCTGGATTGCTGTTGAAAAAAATTTTCAACAATAATAGTTTTGTCTTAATTTTTTTTTAACTGGTTTTATCATTTTAGTCAGCAGTACAATTTGCATAAATTAGAAATTTAAACTTTCAAATTGCATTGAAAGTACCCTTATCGCCTGATTTTCGAAAGAGTGTCAGACAAAAAGTTATTATTTCTTAAGTACAATATACTTAATGGCCTCCGTTTCGAAAAGCTTTAACATATTTTACTGGGTAACAAAACTGTCCCACCTGTGAACCGAAATTGATTTTTTTGCAAAATTTGAACAAATTTTAGGAACGCTAGGGTATTTACATATCTCACCTCCACACACTTTTAAATAAATAAAATAAAGATTACTGAACGAGTGATCCTTAGGTCAGGATCAGCACTTATTTTAACATCCCGGGTTTTATAAATGAATATAAAAGGACCAGAAGTACAGGCACCATTATAAAAAACGTCCTCGATACCAGCGGCTGAGGTCCTAGTAATTGGACTATCTGTAGCTACGAACACTGTAAGCTACAAAGACAGTGAGTAGAGACGTTTGTAAAAAAATTGGAGTTGTAGTTAAAAACTCTGCCGCAAGATGCCAGCAGCAACGAGCACTCACATATCTCTCATTCTAGTACGTTTATATTCAACGGTTTTACCATTATGGGAGCTCCGAATTTTCCGATGAAAATATTTTGCATCGGAATGTAAATATGTTTTACATATTTAACAATAAATCGCTTTTTTCTTTTTCTTTTACTTTCTTGCTGTACGAATTATAAATAATCGCAGCACGCAGCTGTTTCGCTGACGTGATAAAAACGGATGCCCAAAAATCTTACGTTTACCCTCACCATTTTCGAAATTCTGAATTCACCATCATAATCAGCCTTAAAATCTGCATGTGTTGGCAATTTAAACTTTTAAAATGAAAATACGAAAAGAACCATGGCCGTCGTCAATTTCACTTTATTAAATTTCAACGGATTTTGATAATTCAAAATGATTTTTTTAACGCTGATTACAAGTTTTCAATAAGAAACAATTATGACAAAAAGTTTTGAATTTTTATAGATTTGAAAACGCCGCTAATTTGTAACTGTTAAACGGAAATTGCTGGACTTATATATATATATATATATATATATATATATATATATATATATATATATATATATATATATATATATATTCACATAGTCTCTTGGTGTAAGTGTGAAATATTTGCTAGGCAAATGTCGAAATTCATTACACACTGATGGTGAATGTTGAATAAAATTATTTTTAAATCAAAGTTTATTATTACAACATATTATGGCTTATAGGTCAAAATAGGAGAAAACGTAAATAAAAGCACATGTAAAAAAACTGTTGAACTTAAAACGAACAGTACATTCTAAACGAGAAAATAAAATAATACCAATAATAAACTTACTTAATTACGTGATCAACGTTATACAATCTTTACTGAAACAACGGTCGCACCAGAGTCCCTTGAATTTGTAAACGCAACAGCATTTAGTCTTGGAACACTTCTTTTAGCAATGGCAGCGTGTATAGCCTAGCACTCCACTTCTCGAATTGGCGACATTTCTTGAGAAGGAATCTTACCTTTGGAAAGTAGATTTTCTTTACAAATTAAGAAATGATTACGGGTATAAAGCTGCTTTAGGGTACCATTTTTGTTTCCTAATTTAAAAACGTCGGAGGCTCCTTCTATTCCAACACATTTCGTGCAACACCAATTTCATATATTCGTGCGGTATCACCAATATGAGCAGGAGGAAATTTTCTTTTTGAGGTTCGTAACATTTTCTTTGTAGTACAAGATTCTCTATCGCGGCTGTTCTTTCATAAAAAAAACTCGAGTAGTTCAGTTAGGGCTTGATGTGAAGACCTAGTAGAATTTAGCTTGCAGCTCCTCTTCAATACTTTTCTTTGGAATATGGTTTTCTGTATATTTACCAAAATATATTTCCAATGCCTACATTTCCATTGCTTAAATTTCTTCAAAAGTATTAAGGCTTTTCCGAGCTGTTCTTCGGTTTCAATATTTGCGTTTTGTTCGCCATAATGGATGCCTCTTTTTGATTTAACGCCTCTCTGTCGACATCGGCTTCTCGTTTAGACATTTACCAGAGCATGTACTTATCGACCTGTGATGGACCTAATGTATAAGAATATAACCATCGACCTATTTGGTATGTGTTGACATTCAGCATAGAAAGTCGACATTCCAATTTTGGTCTTTCATTGGCGACACGCTGATTTCAAGGTCCGCGCGTGACTTACCGTCATAATGACAGCTCCATGTAAATACCCTGATAAAAGGACAGTAATTTGGATAGTAATCGATGAAATTTGGCATTTAAGTAAAAGTTTTCTGTAAGTAATTTTACATAAATCATTTTGGTTTTCCAGGGACACCTAGTGGAATCGATCCTCCTCATTTTTTTTTTTTTTTTTTTTTTTTTTTTTGTCTCGGTAGACTATCTGGCTTAGACACCGGTCAGTTTGCTGCATCTCTGACCTGAGCACCTCAAAGTTGAGGTGCGAGACGTCATTACTTTCGTAAGATTTACCCTTTTTGTTATCTCCCAATCCCTCTTCCTCAATAAAACATAAAAAATGTAACAATTTGTAATCGAACATATCTAGTTAAAAACACCACATAATTTAAAAAAAAATAATTTTCCTCAAAATCAGCCCTAAAGATTTTAATCACTATCTTTTAGATAATATCAGATTCTCAAATAGTACGCTATTTGTCTCACATCAAAAACTTTTATATCCATAATACTCTAACGTTTCGAGTTATAAATAACGAGTCCTCATTGTTCTATAAACAAAAGCTAAGGTAAGTGCCTACACTTCAAGAATGTCTACGCATTCTGGGGGCTGCGTGTTTGGATTCCGTATAAATTCCCCATCGCTCTCTCGCTTCGCATGACGTTTCATATTACCGAAGCACGATTAGTTGATTTAACAAATTACGAGTAACACTCGTGCCCAAACGGCAGGTCTAATATTCAGGCCTGCCGTGACGATTGCGTATTTCGGAGAGTGCTGCAGATCACGTGACCCCCCAAATAAAGACTAAGAAATGTTCTTGAACGCCTTCAACATGCGAACGACTATACTTTGTAAATGCAATGATTAGGTTATGTTATCAAATTTGTTGCCTTCTATTTGTTATAACTAACATGCGAACACGATATATCGAATTTTAATGGTTTCGTTTCATTTCAAACGTCACTCGATACTCTTGATAATGCATGCGATATCCTTGTTTTACGTGTTGTTGTTTTTTTTAATACTTGTAGCATGTTTTTTTTAATTAGAAATCACGGATTATTGAAGAATACTTTTTTGTAGCTGAAAAGCCTTTTATTTATTAAAGTAAATAATTTTGAAAAGTTTAAATTCTCTAGAGTAAATAAAAATTTAATACGTGATATACTTTATAATTATGTTTATTTGAACCATTTGTTTTGGCACAATATAACAATAAACATATGGTTGGCGGATCTTTATTTACGGCCAATGTGTGAGGACTAATATTAAACTAATTTTTCGGTTTTTTCAATTTGCTTATTTAGAAGATATCGACTAATACGTTTGAATACTTACAGTATACATTTTAGTTAAATTTCATCAACATAGTAAAGGTAATTTTGAAAAAAATAATGTTTTTAATTTAAAGAATTACTTGATTCAAATTTTATTTAAGGAATTATAAGACTTTTATATAAGTAGCCTACAATATCAATAAGATCTTTGTGTAAGCTTTTAAACAGATGTTTGTCCTGTATTACTTTAACATAGAGGTTTATAAGACTTTTTTTGTAAGAATCTATGAGACTTTCATTAAAATCTTTAAAGTTGAATCTAAAACAAAAAACACACCAAGGAGTACGAAGTCCCTTGCCATATATGCAGTTAAAAAAGTTGTTGAATCACATTTGAATTCCTCCTGAACAATACCATTTGGCCGGGGCTTGCCTTTTCCGTCAAAATAACTAACTGATTTCAGACGCTGATACATTTGGTAAATAGATTTTAAAGTGTCAATTTTAAACCGGTTTTTCTATACCTTTACAATCCATTTTCCAAATTTCTTTTTTAATTTCTACCACTTTGTCATGCCCTTTAAGGTAATAGAAGTTTTTGTTTTCAAGTTATGGGTACCTGAAATGTGCTAGTCAACTCCCGTATATATACACTGCGCTGGATCAACGAATACAGAGTCTATAGATTCTGTATTCATTGGCCGGATTGAGCGACTTGGCAAGGCGGAACATTGCCGCGTTCCTTGATATATAGGTATATAAGACTCTTGTACTGACTTATAATACTTGTTTTAGGGACCTATTGTTTACGTTTATGTAGAGGTGTATGAGAATTTTTTTAAAGTACGTATAAGACTTTTATATAGGCGTAAATACGATAAAAACTATATTTCTGTTACATAGAACCTTATAAACCTT
Source organism: Callitettix versicolor (assembly GCA_022606455.1). Lineage (NCBI taxonomy): Eukaryota > Metazoa > Arthropoda > Insecta > Hemiptera > Cercopidae > Callitettix > Callitettix versicolor. The sequence continues at coordinate 4,209,749 of CM040191.1, read as the reverse complement.
TTTTTATAAACATCTATAAGACTTTTCACAGAAATTTATAAAAAAGTATATATAGGCCTAGGTCTTTTATATAAGCTAATATAAAGTCTTTTATATTATATAAAACGACCTTTCATATAATATAAGACTTTTTTTAGGGTTTATATAACTTTTTTAGAGACCTATAACAATTTTAATATAAGTTCATAAGACTTTTGTTTAGGAACAAATAATTTAAACAGAGGTTTTTAAGGCTTTTGAATAGGAGTTTATAAGCTTTTTGTAAACTAATTTCTAAAACTGTTGAACAGGGACTAATAAGGTTTTTAAATGTGGATTTATGCTAATTTTGTTTAAGAATGTATAAAACTTTCATATAGATGAATGAAAGCCTTTTTTGAGCGCAATCAGGTTATTCATGCAGAACTATAAAAAGTTAATACTTAATATAGGGGGTGTATAACACTTTTGTTTAGTGACCTATAAGACTTTTATATGGGCATATAACACTTTTATGTAGGGGTATATAAAACTTTTATATAGGGGCATATAAGATTTTTATATAGAGGTGTGTAAGACTTTTATATAGGGGAATATAAGCCTCTTATACAGGATCATGTAAGATTTTTATATAAAGGTATATAAGAATCTTATACAGGGACATGTAAGACTTTTATATAGAGGCATATAAGACTCTTATACAGGAGTACAGGAGCATGTAAGACTTTTATATAGAGGCATATAAGACTCTTACACAGGGGCATGTAAGACTTTTATATAGAAGCATATAAGACTCTTACATAGGGGTATGTAAGACTTTTATATAGAGGCATATAAGACTCTTATACAGGAGTACAGGAGCATGTAAGACTTTTATATAGAGGCATATAAGACTCTTACACAGGGGCATGTAGGACTTTTATATAGAAGCATATAAGACTCTTACACAGGGGCATGTAAGACTTTTATATAGAAGCATATAAGACTCTTACACAGGGGCATGTAAGACTTTTATATAGAGACGTATAAGACTCTTACACAGGGGCATGTAAGACTTTTATATAGAAGCATATAAGACTCTTACACAGAGGCATGTAAGACTTTTATATAGAGACGTATAAGACTCTTACACAGGGACATGTAAGACTTTTATATAGAAGCATATAAGACTCTTACACAGGGGCATGTAAGACTTTTATATAGAGGCATATAAGACTCTTACACAGGGGCATGTAAGACTTTTATATAGAGGCATATAAGACTCTTACACAGGGGCATGTAAGACTTTTATATAGAGGCATATAAGACTCTTACACAGGGGCATGTAAGACTTTTATATAGAGGCATATAAGACTCTTACACAGGGGCATGTAAGACTTTTATATAGAAGCATATAAGACTCTTACACAGGGACATGTAAGACTTTTATATAGAGGCATATAAGACTCTTACACAGGGGCATGTAAGACTTTTATATAGAAGCATATAAGACTCTTACACAGGGGCATGTAAGACTTTTATATAGAAGCATATAAGACTCTTACACAGGGACATGTAAGACTTTTATATAGAAGCATATAAGACTCTTACACATGGGCATGTAAGACTTTTATATAGAAGCATATAAGGCTCTTACACAGGGGCATGTAAAACTTTTATATAGAGGCATATTATAAGACTCTTATATAGGGGCATGTAAGACTTTTATATAGAAGCATATAAGACTCTTACACAGGGGCATGTAAGACTTTTATATAGAGGCATATAAGACTCTTACACAGGGGCATGTAAGACTTTTATATAGAAGCATATAAGACTCTTACACAGGGGCATGTAAGACTTTTATATAGAAGCATATAAGACTCTTACACAGGGGCATGTAAAAGTTTTGTATAGGGGCATATAAGACTTTTATTTAACAGTCTAAAAAAACTTTTATATTGAGGATTAAAAGGTGTTTTACTTTAAAAAAGCCTGTAACTTATGGTGAGGTCTATAAGACTACTACATAAAGCCTTTAAAGACTATTATGCATAGTTTTATAAAAGGATTTATAATAATATTATATAAGGGTCTACAACATCCTATTTAAATACAAAGAATAACTAATTCCAGGCAACATCCGTATTAAACAAGGCATCATGTCATGTCGATATTTTGGGCTTCAAGTTGAGAAATATGAGAAGAGTTTGTTGTGTAGAGTCTGGGATTCGTTAGCAATGTTTACGCCAAAACAAAATGTACGAAAACTGTTGCAATACGAATGTAGGGCAGTGGGTCGCGTAGACATGTAATAGTACTTAGGTGAGGTTGCTTTGTGTCCATTAACACTGGGGCTTTGTGGATGACGTCACGCAGTCAGTGCGACAACTGACATGTATTAGCAATCGCTGCTTAATTAAAATCACAGAGTTAAACGGATTTGATTTCAGTTTAAGTTAGTTTCAACGTTTATACGAAGCATTTTTGTTATTTGAAATAAACAACATCAACGAACAGACAAACATATATAAAGGGACTTTGCCCCCGGCCGTCACACCGGTCTCCGGTCTCGCTGCGGCACCATAAAAATAATAAAAAAGCAAAATATGTGTAATGTTTTGCACTATACTGTAATTGTTAATCACTTTGGTAATTAAAACACAAAAAACACTTTAATTATTTCTATTTCTCGTAGTAAAATACATAAATATTGCAACAACACAACAACAATAAAAATATAATTAACAGTGATTTTTTTTTATACTACTTAAATTCATTCGATGAAATAAGATTTTTTTAAAAAGCGTAAAGTTATTGTTGTTTACTCTGTCATTTGTGTGTGTGTGAAATCAATCTGTGACGTCAGGAAAGAATTGATCAATCCACTCAGCTTATGAAAGATAAGGTTGTGTTAGGGGTTAAGAACTAAACATTAGATTGGTAAAAACAAAACTTCAAATTAAATTTGATTTTAAAATGTTTTTATTTCGAATCTGCATAAATTATTAGATAATTAAAACTATAATTAAGATTTCTGGCCAACGACATGAAAAAAATCCACTAAGTAGTGTCACTAAAACTGCTAAATACAAAAAATTAGCAAAATGTGCTGCCTATTTTTAAATTTGAATATCTTTTTAACGTACGAGGAAATATTGGTAACGCTGAAACGTTTTACAACGTATAGATCAATTAATTCCGACAGAAGCACGCACCTTTTGGAATAACTTAAGATGATTCCCAAGTCAAAAAAACCGCGTCCAAAACCGCAAATTACGAAGTGTACGTTTTGCGGGAAGGTAGAAGGTATTTAAACAACTTTCCATAAAAACTATAATGCACTTTTCTCACAATAATGCACTTTTCTCACAATAATGCACTTTTGAACTAGGCCGGTGTTACAATATTACTTCGTCAGAGATCTTTGGTAAAACATTTAATAAAATCACAAAATTGCTTATGTTTAACACAATGAACATCATCGTAGAAATGATTTCTAAAGGTGCTCTGTTATACCACTAAAGATAATCAAATAATTTTTATCAAAGATGTTTGACATAGAAATGTAATATACGTAGTTTTAACAGTTTTAAGAAAAATGAACGCTTTTTTCAGCTGATCGTTCTGATTCATATCTTAGAGAGAATCTATTCATATTACTTTTCCTTCAGCTATTCTCCGATATCTTGAGAATCCTACATATTCAGGCCCAATATTTGTAAGTGTCTTGAACACTGATTGTTTTCCATGAATTGTTTCTGAAGTCGTGTCTCTCGGCCGTACCTTATTGAACTGTTCTTTTTTTAATTATTTTTAACGACAAAAAAAGCAATTTGCAAACATTTAAATGAAAGTACCTTTACTTCATTAAAAACATAGACCTGGGCGAATAGGCTTCCTAGAAAGACTTTCGTTTTCAGGGCATTAATTACACGTTCGAATCAGAAGCAAATGAACAGAATAAAATCGTTAATTAACGGGTACGTAAAAACGTTCACCTTGCTCTCTCTCTCTCTCTCTCTCTCTCTCTCTCACTCAGAACCTAATTAAGAAAAAGAAGAAGAAGAAGAAGGGTAACGGTTGTACACGTGCAGGGAGCTGCGGATAATTGGTCGTCAAATCACGCAGAATACTTCTAATGGAGCTTCTTTTATTACTTTCTGAATCGGTTGCGATTAAAATTAAATCACTGGCTTTGTGGGATTTGTTACGAAGCCTGGGCACATTACAGCGTCTATTGCGAAACTGTCATCACGTAATAAAGCTGTCTGTCAATAACGTATCCTTAGCGTTTTAACGGTATCTATCACGGCGGCTGAGCCCAAATAGTCTGTAGTCAAAAATGCATCTTTTACTTTCTCGCTGTATGTATATATTGCGTAAAAGGATTCGGTGTTTGAAGTGGCTAAGACACCCGTAAACCTACTGCGTATCTGAACTGCGCAACTCAAGGACGTGGGTTTGAGAACCAGTTACTGCCACAAAACTTCATCCTCATCGTTAACGCCGATTCTAGTCTAACTGGCATAAAAAATCGTAGAATATATACATAGTGTAAAAAGAAAGAATGATATTCGTGAAAAATCGATCTTCATAATTTGATTTATCCGTTTTCAACTATCGTGAGTTAAAAAATTTTTGGTTTTTACATGAATTTCTGTCCGTCGTTGTACAAATTGTTGTTTGTTTGGTAAAAATAACTTATCCATGTATGACTTTGATCACTTTCAGACTCATAACCCAAGTGTTCGAAATAAAATATATTTATGGTTCATAAGTAACCTAGCAGTTCAAAGTACATTAGACCTTGCAGTATATTCTTAATCAGCAAGTAATGCGCTCGTAACTTATCCCTCAAATTTAACCGGTAACCATAATGTTTACGAAAAATGTTATTGGACCAATTTTATTGAAAATTGTATACTCTTTCTCCTTGATGCTGTCAAAAATTACAATAGGTTTTGCTGTTCAGCCAGTATTACAGGAAATAGCTCAACGTTTTCTTTTCTTAACGTTGAATCGGAACCCGCTATTTTGAAACGGACGTGAATGGAAAAAGAAATCTTACATACCTTTCGGGCTTTATACGAGATATTTTCGTACCAAATTTCAAAACAATCGATCAATTCTTTTAGCCCAAACTGCTTAACAAACAAATAAAATACCGAACGGTCGAATTGAAAAAGAAACCTCGCTTCGCTCAGTCAGTAAGAGAATACACACACACACACACACACACACGAATATATATATATATATATATATATATATACATGCGCATATGTGTGTGTGGGGGGGTGTATATAGTAACTAGTTGATGACTGCGTTATGGATATTGTTTATTCCATTGGGGAAATTGTTTATGCATGACTAGGGGTTGGTGACCAAAGTAGGAAGGGGGCTGAATAGCTCGATATATACCGTACAGATTTCTAAATCAATTATTTGTTAAATTTTATGTAATGAAGACTATGCTTGAAGAATTCTATAATTATTTTAAATATTTTAACTAAACATTTCTATATTTGATTAGTGCTTCCATGTTTGCGGTTGGTAGAATATATATAATTTAACTTACATATACAGTAAATTACATTAAATGTTAGCAGGATTCTAAGTTCACCACATGCATGCCTGTTTACTCGTTCGAACAATATTTGCCAGTCGCTTTGAAACTTGAATATGAATTAACGTCAGCGAAGCCCGATACCTCAAAGACTAGCGCTGAACGTTTTACGTTATCAAGCCTTATATAAACTCTCTTAATTGGATTTCAGTAAAAACATAACTCGATGTATTAGTCACACGTGAACACACAAACTGAATGCTGCCAGGCTGTTCGAGTCGATGCCGCCATGTTTAATATTATATGTAAACAGTGTAAGGCTTCAACTTCGACCAGAGGAAATAAAGCAGATATCAGGTGCCCGTGCGAAATTTCGCGCTATGAAAGTTTTAAGAAACACAGCCTTTTGAATAAGAGTAGTTGTTGGGGCGAGGGCGGTAGTTTGGTGAATACAATCCTGTTCTTTGAAGTGTTTGTCTCTGCGACTTGTTTATGGTGATAGCAAGCGCAATTTTAATAGGTATTCTTTTATTTAATTGAAAAGGCATACTTGATAACCTCTAACTGTATTTTGACATTTTAATTGTACTTCGTATTTTACGAAGTCCGTATTAATAATAGATAAATGCACAATGAAAATAGAAATCACAAATATATTTGTGTAAAAACAGTGCCCAAAACATGTGTTTGGTATTCGAAATGCTTGTCCTGGTTTGTACGACGGGCAGGGATAGGGGACTGTTAGTAGGGCCACATAAACTATAAGTTTAATGACTTTTAAGTGAATATTGAAATTGTTATAAGGACGTTATGCAAAAAGTGGTATTTGTAATGAGATTGTCTATTCGTAATTCATAAATTAGCTTCGTAAAATATACAAAATATTGTGTGATTTGTGATGCCGCGCATGCGCATCCACGGTGCCGTTTTGCCTACGACAGTTAAAAGTGTCTTTTATGTCAACATTTTCCACAAACAATAAGTTTTAGCGCAAAATCGTTTTGAAATGTCAGAAGCCGGTTAAAAATCTTTCTAAAGATATTTCATTTATGCCGGTACGAATATTATGTGCTGAGAAAAAGGGATATTGACTCGAGAAATAATGTATATATATATATATATATATATATATATATATATGATATTATGGACGGAGGATATCGTTAGAACTAAACAGTGTAAAAAATGTAGTACTAATTGCACCTGCCGATTAACTCTAGACATAAAACATGTACCGTGTACAGAAACTAGAGACGAGACTAATAATAAAGTATGAAGCCTTTTTCTCTTAGGCTGCTAGAAAGAGCAGATAGAGCAGATGTACCAAGAGTCAAAGATGTTAATCACACGTGCTTAGCGAAGCGAGGTCTCGGTTTCAACTCGATCGTTCGGCATTTGGTTTGTGTACTTGTTGTTGACCGATTGTTTTGAAATTAAATACAAAGATACCTTATATAAAGCCCAATTGACATGTATGTTAGATTTTCCCCCATTTACTTCTGTTTCAAGAAAACGGCCTCTGATTTACCATAAGGAGTAAACGCGGTCTTAGCCAAACGCATTATCCGAATGTTTTGACATTTGTTACGAAGAAGATATCTTGTATAAAGCCTAAATGACTTATGTATAACATTTTCTCATATTTATTTCAGTTTCAAGATGGCTATCTCTGAATTAACGATGAAGAGTATGCAATTTAAATGAAATGCATCGACCTATTATTTTCAAATTTGGTACGAAGGGACCTTTTATAAATTCTGAAATTAGAATATGTAAGATGTTTTTCCATTCACTTCCCTTTTCAAAATGTCGGCGCTGATTAAACGTTGAGAGTGTAGTTGCTGGTTATTTCCTGTAATACTAGCACATAGGCAAAACTTAACGTAATTTTGACAACTTCATGGAGAAAGACTACACAATTTCCAAAGAAGTTGATCCAGAAATATTTTTCGTAAATATTACGGTTACCGGTTAAATTTGTGGAAAAAGTTACCAGCGCTGCCGTTGAGCGATTTGTGTATTAATTAAGAATGTACTGCGTGGTCTACTGTTCTTTGAACTGCTAGTTTTTTCACCTGCTAAATTTGGCACTTTTAATCTGTTGGAACGTCTACCGATGTTTATATTCCTGGATCTACTCCTAGCTAGCCATCGTAATGTATAAATCAGTTACCTTGGAGACCCCCCAGGAGGTCGGGCAGTTACTGACTGATTTGACAGCAATCACACAACACCGTTGTTAACGCACAAACAAACAGTGATTTCTTGGACGCTGCTAGCATCTTGAAACCGATACTTCATTCACAGTTATAAAAGAATCGCTACTGGGGGTATTCACGTTATTTGTTTCCCAATTACGAAGATCCAACACGTGTAGGCCTACTGCCAACTGTAATTCTGTGTGAGGAACCAATTTAAGCATTCGTTAATCAATTCTTTTATTGGGTTTATTTGTTGTACCCAGTTATGAATATTGTACCCAGATAGAATATTTTAATATTGACATGTGAATATATTGAAGCAATTAGTTTTTTTCTAAATGAAAGGAGAACTATGTGAAAAATGTACATAAACTTTAATTTTTGGTGGGTGGTTAAGATTTTCAAAAAAGTAGAAATAAAATTATATAATTTTACGTTTTTCTAAGAATATTTAAAGAAAGAATAATGATCTTGAGATATTCCGTTTTCAGAACTCACGGCTCCAAAATCTGTAACCTGTGCACAATTTATATTTTCTTCTCTATACAATATTTATTTGTGTAGCAATAAAATAAAAATACAGTATAATTATTTGTTTTCTATGAAAAACAAAAATGTATGTTTGAAATGTAGCCTATGCTTCACTAAGCGTTTAACAGAGGTTTAAAAAAACACTTTTGTGAAAATGAAAACATTGCTGACAATTTTTCATTAGTGATTCAGACGTTTTTCTTCCGCTAAGAATAATAAACCAGTTACATGGAAGGAAGTTATTTACAGTGACAAATGGAAACAGCCGGAAGTAATATGAATAAGTGATGGTTTAATTAAAATTTGGGGTTGTTTTAAGATGAGACACAGGTGGGTGGGGAACAGGTGGGGGCCGTCCCACGGGACATCTGCGGTCCGTGTGACCTTCACCGGAATCCATTCGTATTAATCATAAAGACCCTCCCTTATAGGAAACCTTGAAGGGAAACATCCGAGGTATCCATTGGGGCGGAAAGTTTTTCTTTTGTGCAAGTTTTACTATGAAAATGAAAACGTAACCGCGTACCTTAACATTACCTTAATATTAATAATTGCAATAAGCAGCTGACGTGATGGAAGCGAAGTTCCAAGCACTAACGGCATAGAATACATAGCGTAAACTTATATTTTGATAAACGAACATTTTCGTATGTCACAAAATGCACTCTGCAAATCGCAATTTTTGAACAAATTGACTAAAACTTGGCACCAAATAGTTTTGCTATGCAATAGATTTTGGTACTAGTTTGTTACCCGGCCATATCCATTCATCCGTTTCAAAACGGTAGCCATTCGAAATCTTAAAGAAAAATTTATCTTAAATTTTTGAAAATTGTATTTCACCAATCTTAATCAGCGTTAAACAATTCATAATCTTCAAAATTTTCAAATCGGGTTTGTGTTTTTGTCGATTAAGGCCGGGTGGGAAAGGGAAATGCGGCTACTGAAAGCAAAACGGTGAGCGGAATCAAACGGGTCGTTGAGATTTCAATGACCGAAAGTACATTAAAAAACAATAGGTTCGGTTTTGAATGCGTAGTCCGCTCCGCACTCGGCCTTACTCTGGAATCGTAAATTTTATTTATTTCAAATATAATCATGAGTCTGCATATAAAATCTGAATATGAGCGAGATCTAATTCATAGACTTTGAAAAATCCAATTTCTGGTTGAAATTTTTCGGACTGGATTTTTTAGGAAGATAATCGATTATGAGAAAGAATGTGTAGGCTAATGTGTTTGTAAGGTTTATTTATTAATTGTTCTAAATACTCATTGCGTAATAAATGGACTACTAACATTAAAATCTTATCCGAAAATATTACACAAAACTTACCACAATCAAAATTAATTATTAAATAATCAAGGAATGCAGCTGTCTCGCTGACGTGATAAAGGTGATTTTCCACAAGTATATTTCTTTATCTTAACCCTTTTCAAATTCCGATTTCACCATCACAACCAGCATAAAAATTTGCATATCCTTTTCAAATTATATTGAAAATACGGAAAAAACACCTCATCGTCGTCAAAAAATGTCTTAACATTAACAAATTTTGAAAATTCACAATGCTAATGCATGCAATGTTTAATGCCGATCACTACAGTGAAATCAGATTTAAAAAATAAAATAAAATAAAATAGTTATACATTTCTAATGATTTGATATTAGCGTCGTTTTGAAACTGTTAAACTAATTACGCTGATCAACGAAACGTATTCCAAATTTTTATCATAACCGATTTTTGTGCCAATCTGATAATAGTGGTTCCTGCTACTTAATGTACTTCTGATAGTATATAAGTTCCTGATCCGACATTAGTGACTCTTGCTACTTTTAAAGTACTGCTACTACTAAATCTATTTATTCCTGATCTGATTAGTGGTTCCTGCTATTTAATGTACTTCTGATACTACATAAGTTCCTGATCCGACATTAGTGACTCTTGCTACTTTTAAAGTACTGCTACTACTAAATCTATTTATTCCTGATCTGATTAGTGGTTCCTGCTATTTAATGTACTTCTGATACTACATAAGTTCCTGATCCGACATTAGTGACTCTTGCTACTTTTAAAGTACTGCGACTACATTAGTGAGTGGTTCCTGCTATATTATTATTGGTTCCTGCTGCCTAAAGTAGTTAAAAATATTCGTTTTGAATCCCTATTATGGCTAAAACGATCATATAAAGTTATTATTAGATTTTCTAAAAATCAAATCGGACAAAAATTGCAAACACGAGCGTGCTAAGACACACACACACACACGCGCACGCACGCACGCACATAATTCCTTTTTGAATCTAGGTTTTACTATAATTGCCGAATTTTTCGATGGAAATTTGCAAATAAAAGCGGTTTTGGTAGTTCAACTATGGAACAATCAGAAACGGTTGCGTTGTATAATTACAGTAAAAAAGGATAATGTACATACGACCTTGAATCGCCAAAAAAAAACTTTGACTTTACAAAACGCCGACTTCACGGTCAGCAGATGTTTGTGGGAAAGGCTGAAAGTTTCCAAACACGTACAAGTAAACGTTGTTCAGTGAAAAACCATTACAAGTCAGGTTCAATCAGAATGACGGATACTGGCGCTTTACAAAAACAGGTTTGTACCCGTACATGGCAAGAAGAGGCGATAACGTAACACTGGACTGGCTTAATGGAATCTTTAACAATTAATTACACTGTTCACTGCTCGCTGTAGCTTCCTCTCTTGGAGGTAGAAATTTTATAAACTTAGTCTCTTAGTTGTAGTTATTGGTTTCTTACTGATACAAGTACTAAGTCTTCCAAAAATTAGTGGAAACTAATTTGTTGTTAAAACAATAAAAAAACTTAATTCTATGCAAATATAATTTGGTATGTATATTGAAAACAATCAGCTGTTTTTTCTTTGTTATTTATTGTTATCATAATGGCGACGTTTCTCATTGCTTCATGCCAGACACTGGAATTTATGGCTAAAAAAAATCGCAGCATGCAGGCAATCTGCTGACGTGACGGAAGCGATTTTCCGATAATGATAGAAAATATGATTTTGCAATCGTAATCAGGAAACACACTGAAAATGAATCTTGACTATCACCGATATTCATTATCTTATTTTCACCAAATTTTGAAAAAAAACACTTACGTACGTTTTTAACACCAATTACAGCGGTAAAGTCAGGTTTAAAAAAACGGTAATATATTTTTAAGATTTGAAATGGCCTCCATTTTTAATGTTAAAACATTTTGCTGTTTTTAAAGAAACTTGTTTAATCCAGGCAGTTACCAAAATCTATTTTTGTGTCACGTTTGAAACCGGATCAACATTCAAATGACCGGAGCACCAAACATTTATCTTTAGAGGTCAGAATCGGCGATCATTTCAAAATATCGGTAACACCATGATGATCCATATTTTAGCGTATTTTTCAAATAAAATTTCGTTAATTTTGCTGTAAAGTATTTAACAATTAACTGATTGTTTATTCCGTTAAGTTTGTTTCCATTTTATTTGTTTTATGTTGTTGTTTGTATTTTTCCTTAATGTTTGCCTTAAGGGTTTGTTTGTATTTTATTTGTTGTATGTTATTGTTTTTATTTTCCGTTGTTTGTCTTAAGGGTTTGTTTGTACTTTATTTGTTGAGTGTTGTTGTTTTTTATTTTTCCGTTATGTTTGCCTTAAGAGTATGTTTGTATTTTATTTGTTGTATGTTGTTTTCCATTACGTTTACTTGAAGGGGTTTGTTTCCATTTTATTTGTTGTATGTGGTTGTTTGTATTTTTCAGTTACTTTTGCTTTAAGGGGTTTGTTTCCATTTTATTTGTTGTATGCTGTTGTTTGTATTTTTCCGTTACGTTTGCTTTAAGTGGTTTGTTTCCATTTTATTTGTTGTATGCTGTTGTTTGTATTTTTCCGTTACGTTTGCTTTAAGGGGTTTGTTTCCATTTTATTTGTTGTATGTTGTTGTTTGTATTTTTCCGTTACGTTTGCTTTAAGTGGTTTGTTTCCATTTTATTTGTTGTATGCTGTTGTTTGTATTTTTCCGTTACGTTTGCTTTAAGGGGTTTGTTTTCATTTTATTTGTTGTATGTTGTTATTTGTATTTTCCCATTATGTTTATCTTAAGGATTTGTTTGTATTTTATCTGTTGTATGTATTTTCCGTTATGTTTACCTTAAGGGTTTGTTTGTATTTTATCTGTTGTATGTATTTTCCGTTATGTTTACCTTAAGGGTTTGTTTGTATTTTAATATTTACATCTCTCTGACCTGGAAATTTGTGGAAATAATTAACGACATGGTAAACCTACGTTTTGCTTATATGCTTAATACGCAGACATCATTGTAAGACCCAGATCAGGAACCTTGAAATGAGCACCGATCCTGACCTCTAAGTTATTTTTAAGCCTATCATTTGTTCACTTCAGCTGCCTCCGCCGGACGCATACATACGTTCTCCACAGAAACTGATTTCGAGGATATCACCATTATTACCATCATTGGTGAAGAGCCCTTATTACCAGCAGGGCCAGCTGAATCAAAGTTTATTTATAAGATTTGTTACTTCTTCAGCTATGGTACCACCGGGTATCAGGGTACCAGTAGGGTTATCACACCTGTACTCGCGACGTGAATCCCTGAGGTATTAAAATTAATTGTGCTAAATATAATACACAAACTTTCTCGCATAAATAATCCTAAAAAATCCTGTTCGGAAGAACAGACGTGTGTGAAATGAAAGGATTCTTTTCATTGAGAAAAGCAAAATACTCGAAAAAAACTATCTGAATTTTCAAAATTGGTTTATTATATTTTACATTTTGCTCATAAATAAAGAGTAAAAACTCTAGTCAGTATAACAAAATGAAATAAAACAAATTTCTGAAAGTAAATTTTAAAAAATACAATAAAGAACATTTTTTGATTTCTTTTGATTTACATCCGAACCGTATACATGTGTCTCATGTTTTCGTCCATAGCTCTGTATTTTAACCATTTTTATCTTTCTTTTTTTTGGAGGTTGTGCCTCATGCATTTTGTTTTAGCACTACATGTGAACGAAAAATTTCACAAAAGTCAGCTCTTTGAAAGGTCTGATTTTTGTTGCATTTATAAAGAGAATTTTTAACAAAATAGTACTTAAAACTGACTTTCTTTTAACAATAATTCTTTTTGAACGCTTCGTATAGTTTAAAAGCCAAAATGCAATTTTATGTTACAGGGATAAGTTATTTTTAACGATTACTTTCTATTAAAATAATTTAAAAATAAACTTCAGTAAATTTACGTCGCATTGAAGTACTGAAGTAGTGTTTTTATGAAGTTGTAAAAATCTCACGTTGCAAGCGGCGGCAGTTTACAAAACTTGATATACCGGGTTTAACAAAAGCGCCGTGAGTTTGGGCAAACTAACGAACAAACAACCCATAAAACATGTCACTCGATGGTTTCGGTAGGCATGTCGACATAAGGCAGCACAGATAAAGTGTTTATAGTGCCTGCATGATTATAAACACGTTTGACTTCCTCACCAGACTGTACGAAGTGTAAAGAAAGTCTGTGTAGATATTTGGAGATAATGTTAACACTGAGCGTCGGAAAAACAGGCCTTTAGCTACTCGTACAACGAAAAAAACGATACACGACAAAGACTTGAGTAAAATCTGATAAACCGATTTCGAGAAATTAAACCGATTTTACGAAGTGTATTTCCAAACTAGATTTTTTAGGAAATAATTGAAAGTTAGAGAGTTTGTGTATGTGCAATTTATTTTTTAAAAGCGAGAATTTCATAAAATTCACTTCTAGAATCATGAGAACAGAATCAGGTGCGAGTATCTATTTATAGGAACTATACAACACATTTGTTTGATAAGAATGGTATTCCATTAATATTTAGAAAAAATTTTAGGCTATATTTATGGGTAATATATCCCTCATCCATAAACCCTCATCCACATTCAACCCTCAGATCTGCCAAGGGGTTGTATACAGAGTATTGGCTCTCTGAGAACTAGGGGTTGTTTTGCTGTCAGTTTCTCCCTTCTACTGTAGTGACTAACCGTGATGAAATCAATAATTTTGTTTTACCAAAGTGAAATGTGTGTGTGTGTGTGTGTGTGTGTGTGTGTGTGTGTGTGTGCGCGCGCGCGCGTGTGTGGTGCATTCTAGAGTTTCAATTTTGAACAGATTTTATTCAAACTTGGTATACAATGATTTAAAAGTAGTATTATTAACGTTCCACCTGCTACCGAAGTAGGGTTAAAAACCTATGGTCACATGGCAAAAAGATAAATATATAAAACAATTAAGATAAAACATGCGATAATACAATACAGAATTAATTTACGAAAACTAATTTCTTAGAACACAAATCACTAGAAAAACTGGAACAACAAAGTATCAACAAAAAACACGAAAATTTTAATTTCGAAATTCATTTAACTTTTGAATTATTAAAGGCCCAGGGGTTAGGGTGAAGGCGGATACAAAGAG
>CM040191.1:4090000-4192500 GCA_022606455.1 Callitettix versicolor | reverse complement strand
CCTATTTTCCCGCTTACGCTACCGTAGCACTAGAGGCGATCGCGTAGCATCCTTGCCACTATACTCAACAGCTTACTGTATAGTAGGTATGGAATACCAAAAGAAATTATCGATACTGGTATCGGAAAAATGTCGATACTGCAGATAATCGAAAAGAATTTACCGATATTAGGTATCGTATAGAAGTATCGAAAGAAATTACTGTTTACCTCGTATTAAAAGTAAAACAATACAGTTAAAAATATAGCTGATATAATAGTATTGCGTACACCGAAAACAATAAAATGAAAATACGTAAAACCAATTCTTACACACATAAGGTAAGAACATTTAATATGTACGTAACAAAAACAGTAAATGAAAATATGTATATACAACTATGAATGTAATAATTAATATATGGACATAATAAATCAATAAATGAAAAAATACAAGTTGTAATTATAACATGTACATATAAAAAAAAATAGATGAAAATAAATCTAAGTAGTTATAATATAATATGAATATAACCTAATTTGTTACCCATCAGACTTTGTGAGATATAAATATGAAGGTTCCGCAGGACGGCTGGACGAGTTAGGAACGTGTTTACATTGTACATTACACTTTGGTCGTGTCGGGATGCTTTAATTGTACTTTTTGAGTAAAAGATCTCAAATTCGAATCTGACTAGAGCCGGTAGTACTGTTGTTTAAGATTAAAAAATTATCTCTGACAGATACTTATTACTAGTACTAAAGTCCGTAAAAGTATCGAGAAAAAATACTAGGTATCGAAAGAAACATATCGATAAGTTGTGCATCGTGTGTTTGCTATTGCGATTTATTTAAAAAAGGTTGATGTTTTGTTAAAAAACAGTGATTGTGCACTTCGGACTTGACGAAAATCTACTGTTTCCGATAACAGTAAATGGATTAATTTTAGAGCAACTGGATCGCACTAGAACAGGAAATCATCAGGTAGATCTCTGAAAAATATTCCTTGGTCCCTGGTCAAACTACGAAGTGATCTCCAGTGACCAGCACCTTTGTTCCTGCGATTTTTTCCTTTGGGGACACTTGAAATCGCAGAGGACCGATCTTTGATAATTTGAAAACTGCAATTCGCCGTGCAATCTCAGCCATTCCTTGAGAAATGACTAGAAGAGGCACAACTTTAGACCTAGGTGCAGAATTATATTCACAATGAAGTTACACACTTAATTATGTAATTTTTAAAACTAATAAAGGCCAGTTAAACGTATGGTTTAATGTAAATACAAATGTATTATAAGAAAATAAAAATCATTTTCTTAAAACTCCTACAACATTTCAATTTATTTTACTTTAAAAATAGGGAGGTTTTTTATGCCGTATTCTACATATAATATTATTCAAATTTGGTAGACAAATTAATATTGGTAATAGATTGGATAAATTCGTTACCCAACGAAATCCATTAAACATTTTCAAAATGGCGGCCATTTCAAATCTTTAAAAATTACAACTCTTTTGCCTTATTTTTTTACCTTCAAAATATGCGTTACAAATTGTATAAAATGGAAATTTGAATTTTCAAAATCTTTTGAAATTAATAGATTTTATAATACGGTGGTCAGGGTTCATTTTCGTATTTTAAATGTAATTTGAAAGTTTGAAACACCGTCATATGAAGATTTTAACGGTGATTATAATGATTATGATTATAATGATAAAACAGTATTTCAAAAAATGAGTAAGGTAACCACCACCTCTGCGAGACAGCTGCGTGCAGCGATGTGGATGACCCCATACTTGTATAACAGTGATATGTATTACTGATGCCTTACACAAGTTATAAGTGACTGAGCAAGTAATATATTACGTCATTTCATTTGTCCGCCTCCGACACAATGCAATGCAGAAGCAGAAGCAGGATCAGGGAACCACAGTTGAGCAAGTTTTCAAACACAATCACGTAGCTCCGGAGGGGTCAGTAATTGTGACCTTCAACCGTGCAACCGGCTCCTGCGGTCGCTTCCTTAATTGGGCTTTTTTTATAAAAAAACATACGTTGCTTTATTTATATTTTATTTTTCTAAACAGAGATTCACGAAAGGCACCCTTATTCTCATCTCCTGCAGCGTTGTTGCTCGCAGTGCAATCGTTCGGTTAATTAACACTGATCCTGTTACTGCAATTTTTGTAACAGTTAAATTACAAACAATTTGTAGTACTTCATATTTATTTTATACAAAAAAAAATGTAGTACTTCAACCTAAAATACTTAAAGGTCTTATAAAGAGTTAAATGTGGCACTACGTGATGTCCGCTGATCATGACCTTTAAAACATCTTGAGAAGTCGCAATTTCAGCCCGAAAAATTTCTTTTATGAGTCTTTAAATATGGCCAAAATTTAAACACAAATTGATTTCTCGTTTTTTTTTTTTGAAAAAAAAGTGACTACCTTTTGAAGTGACTACCTCTTAGCGTGTATGTTTTGCAAGGGGAAAAATTCAGTTTGCCGTCACGGAACGCTCTAATACATCCATACGCGTACCCTAGTGACATAGTTTGTTTAGAGATTAATAAAATTTTATTTTCAAAGTAAAAACTTGTATGGTCGCGGTTGACAAAACATGGGTATAAACATTTGCTTTAGTGTCACGCTTGAATCCGTAATGCATACCTCACAGCATATAGTGTTCTTATACATACATATACTGTAAGTGATTACTTCTAAACAGCTAATTTCGCACAATAACTTCAATATCATTTCAATTGAGGTTATGTTTATTGTTCTTGTTAACTTTAAAAATGTGAATTTTCTAAATTTGTGTAGAAAATTATTTAATTTATATGATTTATACCAATTTTTGACCAAAATGCCCTTTCCTGCATGCATGAAAGCATGCATGATTTGGTATGAAACTAGTATGAAAGCAACAATGATTTGGCTGTTTGTTACAACAAACATGTAGTTGTACAGCTCAACTGTATATTGCCGAGCTTTGAAATTAATATTTTTTAAAAGATTCCTTTGGTTGAATATAATTTGCTGTTAAACAAAAAGCTCCAGTGGATCACTTAAAAAAACAAATACAGTAGTTAAAAAAGACTTTTTGCTTTTCCAAAGGTAGATGCAATTTAACAAAAAAAGAAGCCATTATGGGCAGACCTACTTTCCGGACATGACAGGTGACGATTGTCAGACCCAATTTAAAGGTTAAAAATATATGTGCGGTTAATATATTTGTACTTTTTGATTCAAACGAAGCAATATAATTGATTTTAGTAATAAATTTTGTTATCTTAAGCAAAATTTCGTTCAATCGTTTTAAAAACAGTGACATTTAAAATATGTATGTATACATACATGTATATAGCCTATACGTATCATAGGTCTACATCTTCATTTTCCATTTGAAAATTAACTAATAAAATCCAGCACTTAGTTTGTAAATGTCTCCCTTCTTCCGGAAGCTGTAAAGTTAGCACCTGGTAAGAAAGATGTAATTTCGCGTGCGGTTCATTACAAGAGAAGCGGTGGGAGGGGGTACGTATTGATTAGAAAGAGACGAAAGGAAGGGAGGGGTTTCGTGAAGTTTACACTTTGCTACATCATCAGCTGATGAATGAGGCCAGCTGTTTCCCCCTCGAAAGATATGTTAGGAATTCGGTTTCATTTGTAAACCTGGATGTTGGCTGAAACCCTCCCCTTCCCCTGGCTACGGTATTTATCGTTCCGAAGACAGACATTGTACGCAACGCAATACCAACACGGAATGAAACGAGCATCACGTGAATACAACTTCAAGGTAAATATAGGCTATAGGCTGTTACACGGTACAAGTAGGGCAACAAAAGAGTGAAAAGTTATTTCAAGAATAGTGATCACATCTTGATCATTTGCGTAATATACAGAAAATGAATGTACGCAACATTGCGACATAGAAAACTGAACAATTTGTGTAATTTCTCAAAATCGGTTAAAGGGTTTTGCTAAAATTTGATCGTGCAGTGAAATAGATCTCAAAAAGAGTTCAAGAGTAAATAGAAAAACAGCAGGTTGGTGGCCAAGACTTAATTGTTTTTTCCTATTTATTACCGTACTTTAATTTTATCACCTTTTGAAGAAAAAACATATTTTTTGAAAAATTATAAAAATCGTCCAAGATTATGCAAATCAGATAAAAACTTCCGTTGAAATTGGTCAACCTTAAAACCAATTTTGTAAAATTGTAGATTTTGAATGAATTAATAGATATTGAACACAATTGTTTGGCTTAAAACAACCCATAAATTGAACAGAATTTTTAGAGTTAAATTTTGAAAAAAAAATGTTTTTAACAATTTTCTTCAAACTTAAAAAAAGTATTTTTCAATAATTAATAAATATTCCATAAGGTATGGACAAAACCAATTCTACAAATAAAATTTCATCAAAATCGGTTTATTAGATTGATCTCAAATAATATGGACAGACAAAAGTTCAAGTAAAAACTGTTTTTTGTCTCATTGGACTTGAAATCGATTTCCCAAAATCATATTACATTCTGTATGTCCCTATGTTCTAAATGTTTTTTAATGAGAAAGTAAAAAGCTATATAAATAAGATAAATTAAAGTAGGTTTGCAAAACAACTGTATTCGATCAACTGTTTAAAAGAAACATTTTATTAAAATTTATAGAAAAACAAAAAACATGTAGGCAGCGACGAGATAATTCGTTGCTCATATTTTACTATGTGAGAAAGTTAACGCACAGTTCCTAGAAACTTTTGTACCGCCGCCATCCAAGAACGTTTAACAAAAAGTCCCGTTGTCGGTACTTAGGTAGGTTACAAGACTCACGACACGTGAGGGTGTTTCAGAGTACAGTTAACAGCTGTAGTTCACAAGATGGCGGCTAGGTAGCAACCTCTAACCTTCGTCCAACCTGTTTACAAGTCTCGCAGAACCAAGTTTTTTCGTTTATTTATTGTCGCGTAACGTCTAACAGGAAATAAACGCTTGTAAGGCAAATTGCGATTCTTTAAGTCTTCCCATGGGAACATCGCTGAGCGACTGGAACAAGGTACCAAATAGGAATTTATCCGCGCACTGCGCGTCACCTGTAAGTAAGTAAGGTCTTGAAGAATGTTTATGGTCTTGTATTGCTTACGGTGTAAACAGAAAATATGATTTGTGCGCGTTCCAAACTCGGAGGAATCCAAGCTGCAGAAACGAGTGTACACTGCATTTTTTATACAATCGTTCATTACAAAGCGGCCCAAGGCGGGACCAACTCTAGCGTTAAACGTACCGTACCGAAAATAAAATAATTATTCAATGTTTATAAACATCATTAATCTTTAAACTAATTTTTTGAAGTGTTTGAAAGAACGTGTAACTCAAACGCCTCAAGGTACACCAGAGTCCCTTGTGCTGTTATTGTTCGGAGAACTTCGGCAACACTGGATTCAGTTCGTGTTCCAACACTGCGACCCTGCTCTAGCGGCCGTTTATAATCAAACATTCTCTTTAAAATATTCCTCTGTACTTAGAGATTAGCAATGGAGGCTAATGTTCAAATTTAAACAAATTCCCTCAATTTTTTGTCTTAGGGTTATAATCGACATTGTATTTTAAAGCTTTGAATAGAGAACAATTTCAATTTCGTTTATAATGTTAAACAAAAATTGAACAATTTAAACACAAGTAGCGTACTGTATTTATATTACCGACAAATACGGCTGTCTTTTTTAAAAAAGTTTAATAAATTCAATAATAGGCCCTATACTATAAATAATTTGCTTAACATAATTCTTATGTTTTTTAATATGTGTGCACATCGATGAACACTAAATTAATCGATTAGGTTACTACTAAATTTTGGCAGAAGATGTTGAATTTGTCAAATCGATGTGCAATTTTAAAATGCATTAACGATTCGTGATTAAACTGAAAAACCAAACAAACTACAACTAGTACTTTTGGATTAATAAATATTTGAAGTGACTCTTTCATGAATGTATCATTGTTCCATCTCAATGATGTCAGTTTAGCATTATTGATATTTAATAAACGACACAATATTTGTAACCAACGTAATAATTCGTGCACTATTATTAATTAAATGAACATTACAGTACCAACGTTTCGGATGCGCGGTGCAACATTGTTTCAACATTATTTGTTTCTGGGCGTTGTGTACAGCAAATGTAAACAGAGTGCGTGTACTATATTTACAAATTGGAGGTGTGCTAGTGAGGCTTTGTTTTGTACCTAAACCCTTCATTAAATTGATAATTACCTTCAAACGTTGTGTAACTAATTAATTCCCTGTTTAAAATCGCCCGTATCTCTCCAGATTAGATCTTTTTTCAGAACCATTTTGTAACTAGATTACTGAAATTTACTTAATATTTTTCCTCAACAATAGTGGGGCGAAACTACGATGTAATTTACTAGTTTAAAATTAATTACCATAGTAAATTTCAACAAACACAAATACAGTACTAGTAACGTATTAAAATAGAACAGAGTTTGCTGAGATAAATTAGTTTTTATTACAGTAGTTTTATGGAACAAGCCCCAGGCTGGTGTTTAACGTAAACCTCATGACTTTTTTACACTTAAAATATTACACTTAAAAATATTACACAAACTGTTCTTTCGGTTTTCTTTCCAAACAGTCGGGTTCGGAAAGTATCGATAAAAGGTCAAGAAATCGGCCTAATTTCTCAAAATCAGATAATGAAAATTCCTTCAATTTTTGGCCATATATGATAAGCCTATTTAAGATAGTGTTCCAAATTCAAAAAGAAAAATAAGTGTAAATAAAAACAAGATTTATTTTTGTGTGTTCCAGCTCCATATTTTGGCTTCATAATTGTGAATCCATGTCCCCTCACAAATTAACAAATTATACTCAAAACATGTCTTACGTCTGTACCGTTATTTCAGCTCTGACTCCATACAACTTTATCTGTATTGTTCGCTCATACTAGAGTTCTCCACTTTCGTAAAGTCAATAATCACTGCACACAGCTGTTTCGCTGACATGATAGAAGCGAATTTCCCTAAGTATTTTTATTCATATTACTCTTTTTGAAATTCTGATTTCACCGTCATAATCAGTATGAAAATTTGCATATACTAGCACTTCAAACATTCAAAGTACATTGAACGTAAGAGTAGCCGCGTCGGTGGCCTAGTTGATAGCGTACTGGGCTTTCACCCCGAGGACCCGGGTTCGATTTCCGGCCAGGGCTTGGCATTTTCATACGCTATAAATCATCCCATCGACTGCATTAGCCCAAGTGTGCACAATAGTCGGACGTTAAAAAAAAAAAAAAAAAAAAAAAAAATTGAATCTAAGAAAAGGAACCCTTAACGACGTTAAAATAATTCTTAATTTCAACGGAATTTTGAAAATTCAAAACGTTAATATATGCAGATTTTAACACTAATTACGATGGTTCAATAAGTTTTTCAAAAATATTGAAGATAGTACAGTTATGAATCTTAAAGATTTGAACTGTCCATTTTGAAACTGTCCAACAAATTTTACTGGTACCGAAATTTTACTGGTAGTCCGAACTATTACTATAATCAATTTTTGTTCCAAGTTTGAATAAAATCGAACCAAAACTGCGAACTTGAGCTTGCTTTTTTTGTGTTTAACGTCAAATTACACACTATATACTAGGTTTATCTGTAAAATAAGATTCCCAATAATTTTTCACAATCAACAACATGTTTATTTGCATTGAATAATACATTTTTGGAAAGCGTACACTTCTTTCTATTTTTCGCCTTTCTACATAATCGCCGTTGAGATCGATGCATTTTTGCATACGGTCAACAATCTTTTGTATGCCCGAGTCGGGAAACTCTCCCGCCGAGCCGCGAAGGTAGCTTAAAACTTTTTCTTTCAGCTCCTCTCTGGTACTGAAATGCGTCTCACCTATGTGTTTCTTCAAATCAAGGAAGGTAGTCACTTGGGGCTAAGTCCGGGCTGTAGGACGGGTGTGTGACAGTATCCCATCCAAATTGGTTGATGAGACAGGTTGTTACCGGGCGGTGTGCGGACGAGCGTTGTCTTGATGGAAACAAACTCTGTTCGTGAACATGCCTCTCCTCTTGTTTTGAATCGCGCTGCGAAGATTCCTTGATGTCTCACAGTAACGATCAGCATTGATTGTTGCCGGTATCCATGAATTTGCACAACAATAACCCCTTCCTGTCCCAAAATACGCTCGCCATGACTTTGCCGGCAGACAGTTTTTGTTTGAACTTCCGCGGCTTCGGCGACTCTGGATATTTCCACTGACGTGATTGTTCTTTCGTTTCCGGTGTGGTATAGTGTACCCAGGTCTCGTCCCTAGTGACAATGGAGTCTAAGAATTTCTGGCCATCGGTTTCGTAGGCCTGAAGAAATTCGCGGGCCGAATCAATCCTTTGCCGTTTGTGGTCTGCTGTAAGCTGTCTTGGGACCCACTTCGCACGCAAATTTTGCTATACCCTAAATGGTCTGTCAAAATTTTATTAATGCAAGTCTTTCTGACATCAGCGATCATCTCGAAGGCTTCCAAACAGTCACCCTTGCTTCTTCCACTTACGCAATCATTTCTTCTGAAACAGATAGACGTCCGGAACGCTGTTCGTCATGAAAGTCCATCTTTGAATTCTCTGCACCATTTGCGCACGTATTGTATGCTCATACATTTTTCTCCGTAGACTTCACACAGTCCACCGGCATAGATATGAATGTCCACCGGCGCAGTGCTTTTTGCACACAAAAAATGAATCACAGAGCGTAATTCGCACCTGGCGGGAGACAGAAAAGGCAATTCCATTATTAACGGCTACCAAGCCAAGACTGAGCGTCGCAGTGCGCTCGCGGAGTGGGGATTGGGAGCGGAGGAACCAAGCTGCAAGCCAAGGTCACTGAATTCCGCGTAACAACGTTCGCACCGACTATAGCGCCTTGGGAATCTTACTTTACAGACAACTCTCGTATATTATAATTATACATAAAAATAAAATATAATAATTTCTCTTTTATTTATTTCAGAACAATCTTCTTGCAATATTTACATTAACACAATGTGTTCTTTCAATATAAGTTTGTTTTCAATTTAGCCTCTATTTGCTGTGATTACTCTTAAATCTTGGGTTACTGGTTCGAAGTTTATATATTATAATTATTACAGTTATAATCATATATATATATATATATATATATATATATATATATATATATAAAATTCCAAAATTATACTATTTTTTAATATAATAATTTAAAATTTAAGTAATAACAGTTTATTAATTTATATCTCTCGTTTAAAAAACTTGCAAAATTATAGTTCTTCAATAAATTAATTGTTATGTTATTAATTTGTAATTTATTATATTAATAATTTAGAAAAGTTTTATCGAAATATTCTCTTCGCTTAAACTTGCAATTAAAATACGTGGTTCATATTACCTTAAAGTAACTAAAGTGGTACTTAAAGTACCTTAAAGTGGTTCATTGAAGATTAAAGTATATTTGAGTTTACCGTATAAGTTAACTATTTTTTATTTATTTATTTTTATTTTAAGGCGAAAAGCACATTGAAGCTATTATCGCCTCCCTAAATGTAAGTGTGAGTATAAATGTGTGTAAAGTGTTAAAGTCGTAAGTGCTGTAAGTGTAAGCGTGTGTTACTCGGGTACCGCGAGGGATGTTTAAATCCTCTCAATAGGTGCAGCTAGTCTGCACCCCTGCGGGTAGTTTACTAATTATTGATATCCTATTTTAAATATACATATTTCTTGTTAGGTTTAATTTCATTTGTTCAAATACTATATTTGTTCGATTTAATACAATAAAACAAATTTTTAGACTCTGTTATGTTTCTTCTTGTTCGTTTTGTAGCCTATTTCATACTCAACTCAATTATTCTTTAACAATACTTAGTTTTTTTTTATTGTGGCAATATACCGGCCTTCTGCGTTTAGTTGCTTTTTTAAAATTACAATTCTAGTGGTTTATCTATGGTCTATACTTAACTGAAATAAATTATCATTTCTATTTAATAGTCATCTGTTATCGTCATTATATCATAGCTGATAGCTATCATAACTAAACTAGGCTACTGCAGTTTTTGTGTTTACCCTAATTACATCATGTATTAAATATTTAAGCTTTTAAACAAATTATGAAATATTACATTAACTTTATTATTAACATTACATTATCTTTTATTATTTTGTATTTTAAACAAAATACAGTAGGCCGAGTCGGGGCCGCTTCAATACCTCATTCGCTAAGAACGATCACTTTGAGCTGTACAACTGATTCACAAACTTCAAGTCGCCTTGTCATCATAAAAATAGACTTTGAGATTATAGAAAGCAAATTAACAGCTGATCAACAATCATCACGAAGTTCCCGAATTCCTGCCTTGAAAGTACCGTAATCCACTTATCAACTGTTTTGCCTCCACTGCTTGTGTTTTTAATTATTTGAAGACGCTCGTAAATAGTGTATGCACAAAACAAGCGTACGATATTTGGCAGAATTTTTTCTCATAAATTTCCAGAACGCCCTTCACGTCTGGAAACATAATTCCTAAAATACCAAAACAAGAACGTATTTATCTTTGTTATTTCGCCCAATAACTCATTTCACAATTTAAAAACCTGTTGCCTTATTCCGCTCTCCAATTAACTATGTTAATTTACCACGTCCATTATTCAGAATTAACAAATTAATTTCAACAGCTCGCTAAGAATTATGATCCTGAAATGCAACTTCTGGCCTGTCGACAGTTTTAAATTATTATTCTAGAAGATGTTGTCAAATTTCCCACTTGCTAAAATTACTCGACCCCTACCGTCTTTTCGAGACTGTTTTAAATAAAAACGACTAATATATCAAGACGGCAGAGCTGACACTCGTGTGTGGAGGTTAACTAGTTTATCCGCGCCGAGATGTTTGATAAAACCTGTGCGTGCGTGCGTCAGAACAATGCGTAATGCGTGAGCTACGTGCGCAGTCGGTGCGTAACGTGTTTTCATGTTTTATTCATCGGCCCGAACATCCACACCGCTCCACGAATATTTCCTGTTTTCGGAACGCATTCCCAAATTGTCTGAGATACTAAGTAATTGCCGTGTAAGCCTTTTAATTTACACAATTGTTGGCTTTAGAAGAACAGCGATATCATGGAGGCAATTTAATTGTCAGTGTTTTGTATTAACTTAACTGTGCTGACGGTTTCATTACATTTTATTTTCATTTTGTATTGTCTGTTCTTACTTTCTTACACGACGAAGTATTGTGATCATGAAAAATCAATTTGTTTTAATGAAGCTGTTTTCACTTTCCTCTGAGTAAAAAAGGAGTTTTTTCCTATGTTTATCCGTCTGTGTATCAAGAAAATAAATTAATTTATCATATTTGAACATATTCCGTATGTAGGTCTAATTACGTTTTTTCAGCCTTAAAAAAACTGTTAACAAAGGTTTGTAAAAAAACTGTTAAATACGATTTTCTGAAAATTCGTTCAATTTTTTCTTTGTCAATAATTCGCGAATGTGACCCATATTTGATCGAGATACCGAGACATGCGTATGCAATCACCACAGTCAATAAATAATTTTAGTCTCCAGTGAGATGTCCATCCATTTTGAAGAAGAGAAACATTCAAGACAAGACCACTTTTTAACGAATTATAAAATGAGGTATTGGAGACATCATGGACACGGTAAGCAAAGACAAAAGATCTCGAAATGAGCGCAGATCCTGACCTCTAGATCACTTTTTGAGTGTTTGTTATAAAATTACACACACACACACATACACACACACACACACACACACACACACACACACACACACACACACACACACACACACCCACCCACACACACACACACACACACACACACACACACACACACACACACACACACACACACACACACACACACACACAAGGTGTTTCACGGGAATCCTGACAAACTTCGAAAAATAGATCCTTAGGTCAGTACAAAAAAAATGTTATATAAAGATAGATCATAAACCCATTCATTTCCTATTTATAACTACGCTTTTTTCAATTTTATATGTACTTAATGCATTTTCGACCTCTAGACTAAAACATATTTAAGACATTTTGTTCAAACTTGCACGGCTAGTTAGAGGACAAAATTTTGAAGACATAACATTTGTTTTTATGTGTCAAAATATTGACTGTGACTCGGTGATATCACTTCAAAGGTTAAAATTTGTAAACATATGAGTGCTTCAAATAGGTTCAACACTATTCAATCATTTAGGCTGCAATTTCACAAAAATTTGTAAAATCTTATGCATAATAATAAATATAGAGCTTTTCAGTTTTATAAGCAATATTTAATTGACAGCATAAAATACAGTAAGGTAACACAAATTGCAAAGGAAATTTGAGGTACACGCTTAAATTAAATTACAACACATTTTTATTAATTGTATATAAACAGTAATTAATGGCTCCTTGATACAGTAGGTTAATTATTAATAAACAAATTTCGAAATGTCCCCCGTTGTGATCTCGGCAATGTCTGGCTCGCTTTAACAGTGAAGACGTCGCTGTTTTTATATAATGTTAAGATTTTCATTGATTGGGCAACATTTAAGATTCTTTCTGAAAGCTCCTTTTTGTTTACGATTTGATTTTGTATACTTCCGTTTTCTTGTCCCCACAGGACTTCGTTCCCACAGGAAGAAGTCCATCGACAACTCCGTAATGACAAAACTTACAGGACCATACATTTTAGATGTTGCACTTATTTACCCCCGCAGGGAGTGCAGACTAGCTGCACCTATTGAGAGGATTTAGACGTCCCTCGCGGTACCCGAGTCTAACACACACTTACACTTACGACTTTAACGGTTTACACTCACACTTAAATTTAGGGAGGCAATAATAACAAAAAAAAAAAAAACACTTATTTACAGTTTCTACAGAGTATTCTACCCGTAGAACTATTGTTTTACCAAAATGACTGAGCTCTCCCGCATAGGTCACATGACTTTGTTCGCTTATTACATAACCGTTGTGGTAGAAAAATGACAGCTCACAGTGGACCAGTACATTGGCCACCCAGGTCACCCGACTTGACTCCAATGGACGTCTTCCTGTGGGAATACATGAAAACGGAGGTTTACAACGAGGTTAGCTCTCTCACATTGTAATTTTGGATCGATTTTATTGAAACTTGGTACAAATTTTGTTTTTGATAATAAGTTTTAAAAAGAATCGTTACCCAGCAAAATCTATTCAATATTTTGAAAATTGCGGCCATTATTTCAAATATTTAAAAACTCAATTTTTTTTATATCTCTTTCACTACCGTAATCATCGTTAAATACTGCGTTTTGAATTATCAACAGCCACTGAAGTTACGAAATTGAATTCAAGGGCAGTCAGTGTTCATTTTCGTATTTTCAATGTAATTTTGAAAATTTTAAATGTCATTTATGCAGATATTATTCTGATTATGGGGATGCAATCAGAATTTTAAAAATAGAAACATTACCTTTGGAATTAGCGTGAATTGCGTCAGCCACAATGCTGATACTGAATGACAGACACATCTCAATGCAGTAAAATCTCAAAATTTATTTTTGTTCACGGTCACTTAGCGAGGTCATCCACTTAATACAGTAGCTATGTAAAGCGAGAAGTCCATACTTGGATCTCTGAAATGTTTGGCAACGGACAGATATCGAACACCCATCAATCGAACTCGATTAATCGTCTCGGTGAGCTGTTTCAAATAAATTATGTAAATTTTATCATATTCGTGTTAAATGTTATCTAAATAAGGAAACACTTGGGTACGGTTTTTTTTATTCCGTAGCAAACATTTGCTCCGATCTAATTTTTGATAAAAAAAAATAGTGTCAAACATTAAATGTTCTACGACTTTATGATTTTTTATTTAATATTTTAAGTTAATATTTAACTTAATATTTTTTCAACCTGCACACGTTTTGTATAAAACTAATTTCTGTTATTAAACCAAAAATAAAAATCATGTGTCTTTTTTCTTTTCCTTTTTATTTTAATTACGATAATTTGTTTGAAAACACGACAAATTAATTTAGCTAGTTTTTAACAACATAACCTATAACCTATTATACCTATCAGTTGTTGAATGAAATCAGCTGATCATTAAGAATTAATACAAAACAATTGACCTTTTGCTATAACATACCTAGTTTTTAATAACATAACCTAAAATTCATTACAGCCTACCAGATTTTCAATGAAATCAGCTGTTCATTACGAATTAATATAAAGTAACTGATCTCTTACTATAACTACCAATATATATTTGTGCACTCGCATGACGCGAAGCGCAAATTACATCACAACCAGCCCTAAAACATGACACATGTTAAAAAATGCCCAAAATGTTTACGTGTTCACAGCGAAGCACGGGTATTATTAATATTTCATAATGTGAGAAAGTGAAACACTGGAAGAACGCAGAACATCCTCGTCTTTACCAACAGAAAAATCTATAACACTGCATAGCTAGCAGCGGCAATATAAAAAACAATTTATTCAAACGTTTTTCACAAACGCTTTTATTTACGTGGCGTGTAAAATTCAACTGAAGCATGAAATTAAACCTGTACGACGCTTGAAATTTCGAACAGCATCGACGATGACGTCAGTTATTATAGACGAACAGTGTTCACTTGAATTATGACAATCGAAACAACCGGAACATCTGGCAGATCCCAGCACCAGTTCATTACGCAGAGTGATTCATTTAAAACGAACATGTGTGTTAATGCACGTATCGTGTGATAGACAGTTCATTTTGCGAATCTAGTCGCGGGAACTGTTAGAACAGTGTTTACCGCAAATTGAAATGTTAATGACAACATCGTTTTTCAATACGATGGCTTCAACGTTGGCTAGTCTATAAACAGGCTCCCGACCGATGGATTGTTAAATGTTGATCTGTTGAGTAACGTTAATGTACGATCTCCGAAAATAATCTTTATAAGTAATGAAGTAAGCTGTTGTTGAACAGTGATCAGTGAGCATATTATTTACACATTGTTAAGTGGAAAGTACTCGTTTCCTTGAGTAGTTGTTGAAGCTTTGCTTCTTTAGGCGTGTTATAGCACTTGGTTTCGCGTCACGCTCGAGCTGTATACGGTGAGTCATCGCATATAGTTTATGAGTGATATATGTAGGTATAGCACTTTTTGAATGGGTTAAAAGCATTGACTTCGCATCACGCTCGATCACGGTGAGTCATCGTTTATAAAATGTATATAAATAAAAGAGTATATTTATTAATTGATGTAGAGATTATAAGCGATGTAATGCCAAGACCAAAGAAGATGTAAAAAAGTAATAACACCAGCAAGAAACGTCAAACCCTTTAAAGTACTAGATATGGGGGGAAATTTCTATATTTTGACTTGCCTGCCAGTAATGTCAGGAATACGTCAAAACTGGTCATTTGTAAAGCATCAATAATTAGAATAGACTAGAAAAAACCTGGAGAATTACTGACCAAACATACTTATCGAGGGGCTGAAGCATGGACTGAAAACAACGTGCTTAAACATAACGTGACGGTGAAAAATATACAATCGTTATTTTTCAAATCTCTTTCGCCGGAAAAATAGGCCTAAGTGCCGTGAAACTTAATGGCATTTCAAAAATGCTGCCTTTTGTTTCCATTAACAACAAACCTATAATGAACTTATGATATTGTGATGAACCTATATGAACTATAATATTGTGACTTACCGAAAATTTGGAAATAAAGTGTTCATTGCATTTTTCTGTGCTTATTATTCATTAATAAAGCTTTTTAAGGTGATTTTAGAGCTGGACACTTACCTTTTTTTGGGCATTTTTACATGTGCACTTACAACCTTTTGGATTTTGTAATTTTAATTTTTTTTATTTACACCTTCTATTTAATTATAAAAGGTGCAATTATTTAATGTAATAGGTGCAACTAATAAACCTCCTTTTACAATGCAGATTATTTTTTTGAGTTCTGTATCACATTTAGTTTTAATGTGAAACCGGTTTTACTTAATACTGAAAAGTTTTGAAAATAGCACTTAGCTCATTTAGGTAATGAAGGCTACAAATGTATCTTTGTACATCTTGTAGCTTCAGAAACCAGTGTTAATTTCGTCATCGTTTGAAATTACTCTATGAGACTACAATGAAAGAACCAAAGTCAGGAAAAGACAATATTTTGAGGTAATTACCAATGTATTTTGAAAATCTTTATCAAAGTTTGTTAGAAGGGTTAGTAAATCAAAGAACTGTCGAATTTATTTCATCAAATATCTTTGATCAAAGAAATTTGACGCTTCTTTGATAGTGTAATATGCCCCTTAGTCATGTAGGGCTATAAAGTTATTCATAACTCAAATTGTTGTAGCAAATTTGTTCACGGTTTGAGAAGAAACCGGTTTGTGACTGCCATAAGTTTGTTTTCTTTTTTCAGTTTATTTCATTTAAAATGTAGTAAAAGCACGCTTACGTTTATAAAAAAAAATAGTTTCTACCAATATTTGTCAACAGTTCACTGATATATAGTTCCAGCACCGTACGTTGATAGATTTATAAATGGCTACCGATTCGAATGCGTTACTACCTCTGCTCACTAGAAATATGTCGCCAATATAGGCTGACATTATTTTATTTAAGGGAAATGTTTATTACTGGAAGAAACATTAGTTATTACCGACGTCAAAACGTAACAGAAAACATAAGTTTGCGTGAACGCAGCCAAGGCCTTCTAAATACGTTGCGACAGAAACTTTGCATGTCAGAGGATGTAGCGTGTCCTGTGAAAAGTGTGTTTAAGAAAGTCGACAAACAAAAGCAGCTACTGTATTTCTGAACTTTAGGAACAAACAAGCTGAACGTGGTTCGTGACGCAGTAACGGCGTTTATTATTTTATAATAACAATATTCTGTGTAGTTTCTTTGTTCGTAGTGAATAGAATCGCTTTGTTGACAATGTTCTTCTGTTGGGGAAAAGTATGAAACATTAAGTCACACCCGAAAGTTATCAAGAAAGTTGGAACGTATTAATTATTGGGAAGCGGTATTTATAAGACGAAAGGAAGAACTAAATAAATAAAACATACAGAGGCAAATATGAACTAGTTTTGTTCTTTATTTAGCAATATCCATTGGAAATGACTGTATATGTGGCACAAAAATCGACTTTGGAGATAACTTCGACAAGTATGTTAACCATCAAAATCAATCAAACCGTTTCAAAATGGGGAATCAGTCAAATTTATTCTAAACCATTAACAATATGGTTTATCATCTTTTTTGAAAATATGATTTCAATATCCCAATCAGAGAATAAATCTGCATACAGTTGAATTTTAAATTTTAAAAATGATAATAAATTAATTGACAGCAATGTGCTTCTATTATGCATTGTTTTTGTATAAAAATACCAAAGTATTTGTTGAAAATATTTTAATTTAGATCGATTTCACTGTTATCGATCGAAATTATCTGTTAAATTCCCTTGTTCAAAACAATGTAAAACTGCTGTCTACCCAGGGCCGGATATTTAATTTGCAATATAGGCTTCGATCAACAAAAACCTTTTGAAAACGTGTACCAATTATTGTTGATTTAAGCAAACATACAGCCAATAAAACACAAACGATAGCTTTTGTTAGGGGTTCATTAAATTTTCATCGCAGGATATTAAAGAAAACTCAAATACTCTGTGTATACAGCCGCCGGGTATAATGAGCTGAATAAAACATGTTGTATTTGTTTATCACGTTTACTCTTATTTTTTAAAATAATTCTCGATTTAACAATCAAAAATATTGAATCTGCAGAATGTTATTTACTACAGAACGTAACACAATTATTTATTCTGTATCTATACAGTATTACAATTCTGTATTTCGTATATTGCATAAAATAAGTTAAACTACAAAATTAATCTACTTAACCGTTTTTTGCTTCCGACAATTTTCCAGCTCGTATCTTTCACTGATTATTTTGGCAAATTTTCATTACAACAGTGATCGTAGTAACACTGAGACCATGAAATGAGCAACAATCATGACGTCTAGAAACACTTCTTAAGGTTGGAATAAACTTCTTATCAAACACTAAAAAAAAAAATTATATAGTAAGATTTTTTTCATATTTTGTGAAAGTACAGCTCGATTAAGAAGTACAGTTGATGGAAAGTACAAAGAATGAAGAGGTTGGTCTCTTCGGTTCATTGGTAGGTTACCAAACAACTGATTAGTATCCTCAGTATTATAGGATGACACATTTATCTTGATCATTATTAGATCTTAAAAAGTAATCATTAACATTTAGTTTCGGTTATATATATATATATATATATATATATATATATATATATATATAAATTTATTCCCGTTCAACCAATATTGCATATTAGAAAAATATTGATATTAGAATTTATTGTGTTTTACAATAAAGTTTAAATGTTCAGAAAATCAAACTTCGCTACTATCACTCTCAAATTTTGAACACTGGCCACTACTTCTTACAGAAACTTACATTTTAAAGACATTTTCCGAATCTATCTTTAATTCTTTTAAGACATTCAATCTTTTTTATTCTTGAATAGTATTTTGATAAATTTATTCGTTTGGGATATACGGGCGCTTGAAATTTAAAGAATACTTAGCAATTTTTGTACAAAGTTCAAAATATATTCTATGCGTTGTAATTTCTGTTAAATTGGAGAATAAAACTTCCATTTCGACTGCAAAAATTGTTTTATTTTTAATTACTTCTTCCTTCTTAAAAAAAAATATCATATAAACATTATCACATGATAGCATTATAAAATATCATTATATCATCATATAAGTATAAAATATCACATAATATCATATAAGTATTATCATATAAACAAACAAAAACATATTTATGATTACGTTTTTTTTAAATAGGCAATTAACTGTTTATTCTTAGTGATCCCACCGCATTTTCCAAGAATTTCAAAATGGATGCCATTCCTGTTCTACTTCTTTAATTCATGGGTTACTTCTTCTGCAAAGCTGACACTAAGTGTTGCACAAATACTGACAGTTAGTAATTGCATTAGTCTTTATTTAGAGGCAAGAAAACGATTTCATGAAGTCATTAACATACAAATTGGCGGGCCGGGCAGCGATCGACAAAAACCAACATCTGATATCAGCTCATTTACATTTTATGGGAAATTTCCTGTTTCAATTACTAAACCCAAAGGCAAAAACTAGGCCCGATCCTGTGTAATTATACCGCATATCATTTATTTGTACGTAGAATAAGTTTTCGTTAATAATAACAGCAGAATTATAGAGAACTGGTAAAAACTAGCCAAAGTAGGCACGTAACGGAAATTAGTTTTGATTTGGAGGGCAGAAAATTAATTTCTTGTGGGTCTGTAATATTTAGAATGTACACATATTTCTCAAAACTGGCTTCTTAAGATCTTTAATTGAAGCCACTGTCCTGTTAATTTCTGATAGCTAATGTTAATGGGACAGGAACGACTGGAAATGTAATAATTGCCGGAAAGCATTTGTTTCGTTGACGTGATAGAAGCAAAATTTTAAAAAGCAACAATATCACATTAATTTTTTTTTACTGACACATTTTTGAAAATCTAATTTCACCACGAAAATTAGCTTTATGATCTGCGTAAATTTAATGCTACTTACTGAGGTGGAATGAAATTTTTTTAAATATAGTATAAAAATTAAGATTTTGAATTAACGCCATTTAGTAATGAATGAACAGATTGTTCTCGGTAACGAACTTGTAAAAGCCATTACAAATTTTTGCCAAGTGAGAAACAAATAGAAACATAAATTTCGAACGATAGAGTGTTTGATTTATAGCCTATAATTGTGCATATAAATTATGTATTTATATATCGATCCTTCAAAATCGTTCTAGAACAATCTACAAGTCAGGTTGGGCACTCATTTCAAGGTCCCGTGTCTAAATTTAAATTCGTTAAAACACTGGAGAACTTAGTAACCTGGTTTTTGTCGTAGGAAATAATAAATGTGGAAGAAAATCAGGATTTTGTAACATTCTAACAACCATACTTACAAATATACAAACAGCACATACATTATATTGTATGTCCTCACGCACATTTCTCCTTTTTCCTCTCCCCCACACACGTATGTGCCAAATTTATGTACATATAAATATTTACATGCAAATGTAAGTATGTACTTAATATATGAAGTATGTATACTACACTACACTCTCGTGTTAACAAGCACTTAGAGTGCACATACCTATACGTAGAACCACCCTCTCACGTCTAAACAAACTGAATGAGTAGTACAATACTCATTACATTATCATATTTTGGGGAAACATTTATAAACAATTACTATACTGTTTAAATATTAATCAGTACTTCAAGTTATTTTCTTGTGTGTCGATTTCTTCAATTTTTTGCCGTCTTCAATTATAATATTTTTTTAAAATTTATAGTTAAAATCGCAAAATATGCGCTAAATTAACTTATTAATAGGCAATATACAGTAGGATTGCTTACACAGTATTTTGGTTATCGAATTTTCATTGAAAAATGAGCTACTATAGCGGACGTAATTAATGTAAAAAAGTTTATTAGAGAATTTTAATTTGAAAATGAGCTATTTGAGGGAGTTGGTAGTAAAAACGTATGTTAGAGAATTTCCTTTGGAAAATGAGCTATTTGAGGGAGTTGATAGTAAAAACGTTCATTAGAGAATTTCCATTCGAAATGAGCTATTTTAAAGAAAATAATAAACCGAAATCCTGAAAAATTTGACTAAATTTCTAAGTAAATAACGTAATTTCTGAAATGATGTTGCTTACATTTTTAAATAAAAGGATTTGCGGTTGCATTAATTCATTTTTTTTATTGCAGCTAATTAAATATTTTTGGAATTTAGCTACCTATAGATGTTGTTTAAGTACTTAAGAGCTACATTTCAGCAATGTTTGATGGCAATCAACTTTGCCAATTTTGTGTAAATTAAATTTTTTAACCAATAGTTTTTGTTAATAGGATCAACACTAATAGGAATTATATACGTTTTATTAAATCAAAAATATGTTTTTCGCTTTCTTTCTTCGTATGATAAGGAAGTAGAAAATAAAGTTAAAGTGTTTAAAACTTCGGTAAGCCCTACGTATTTCGAATGTTTTATGTTTACTTTTTCAAAGCACTACACCGACCAACATATTACATTTAATTTCAAACATGACTTAGCGCTGACAAATGCAAAGTGTTTACACGGACGACGACATTTTTTCAAAATATTTTCGCACGGACCAACTCGCCGAGCAACTCTCCAGCCTCCCGCTGCGAACGTGTCCGCGCTCATATACGCAATTATTTACTCTTTCCCTAACAGAATGCAGGAAACCTGCCCCGCCTATTTGTAGGTTAGGAGCTCTAATAACATATCCGTCATTATGTATACAGTACAATGTTTGCGAGTTGGCGTTACACAAAGGTAGACGTTTTGATTTGAAAATTATTGTTGCAAAAATATTACGCAAACTTTCTCACATTCAATTAATTTCCTCAACAGTCCGGTTCAGAATCCATAATCAAGGAAACTGTAACACCTGTCTAATTTGTTAAAATTGATTCAATATATTTTGAACAAAGACTCACATATCAAATCATTGCATCATATTTAATTATTTATTTATTATTATTGTTGTTGTTGCTGCTGCTTTTCTTGTTGTTGCTGCTGCTACTGTTGTTGTTGTCTGTTGTTGCTGTTGATGTTTCTGTTGATGTTGCTGTTGCCCTTGCCGTTGCCGTTGTCGTTATCGTTGTCGTTTCTTTGTCGTTGTTGTTGTTGTTGTTGTTGTTGTTGTTGTTGTTGTTGTTGTTGTTGTTGTTGTTGTTGTTGTTGTTGTTGCTGTTGTTGTTGCTGTTGTTGTTGGTGTTGTTGCTGTTGTAGTTGCTGTTGTTGTTGCTGCTGTTGTTGTTGTTGTTGATGTTGCTGTTGCTGTTGCTGTTGATGTTGATGTTAATGTTAATGTTGCTGTTGATGTTGCTGTTGTTGCTGCTGTTGTTGCTGCTGTTGTTGCTGCTGCTGTTGTTGTTGCTGTTGTTGCTGCTGCTGTTGTTGTTGCTGTTGTTGTTGTTATTGTTCTATTTCTTGTTCGTGTTGCTGTTGGTTTTGCTGTTGTTGTTGTTGTTGTTGTTGTTGTTGTTGTTGTTTTTGTTGTTGTTGTTGTTATTGTTGTTGTCGTAGTCGTTAACAAAATCTTATGAAACAATTTTGAAAAATTGTTCCGTTAAATTATTTAGTGAAAAAATGTACTCTTTTCAATTGCTTGAAAATATGCATTAATTATTATTTAAATTTTAAAATAATACAATTAATTTGATAGTAGTCAAGGTATGTTTTGGTTTTTCAAAGTTATTTGAAATTCTGATTTACTCAAATCTTAACACTGGTTACGAAGGTGAAAGCAGATTTTTTGAAAAATCTAAAGATACAAAATTGCAGGTGTTTTTGTTCTTTTTACGTAAGTGAAACAATTACGTGTCGCTGTTATTTTATTGTTTTAAAATAATTGCTGAACAATATTAAATTTTGACTTATGAAAGTTTGCAACGACAAATGTGTTGCACAACAGGTTAGGTCCTGCCGCCGCAAACCGACCTTGGTTCCGATTGATTTGTAATTGAATTTGACAACATAATATCGGCGAAATTGTATGTTTGCACGTTGTAAATTGGCACGAATTAATATCCAACGTATAACCGGTACTGGTTGCAACACGCATGCGTCGATGAAATTAAAAGGCTTTAACAACTTTATCCAATGTTGACAGCCAGGCAGATAGTTCTCTGACACGATAAGTACAGTAATTAAAAAGTATGATTAGAACTACAAATACAGAATAATTCGAGAATGTAATTAAACAATAAATCAAAAATTACGGCACGCAGCTGTCTCGCTAACATGATAGAAGCGAATTTACAAAAATTAAAAACATTAAATAACATTTCTATAAACGGACTCATTTGAATATTGAAAGTAAAAATTTAGAAGTGAAAATTTATTTAAGTAAGGTTTACTTTCGACATTTGAATATTTTAACACTGATAATGATTTAAAAGAAATATAATTATTATAAATGGCCGTTATTTTGGAAAATTAAGTGATGATTTTATTAAGGAATTTGTCTAGGTTATTACAAAGATTAGTTTTTTGCAGAGTCAGATCAAAGCAAAATGGCGGAAGCTTGCTTGTGATTATCCTAGCTCTGGTCTTAGAAAGGTGTTTTTTTTAGAATTGTATTTAATAATAAACTTTTGAAAAGCAAATATTTCCAATTAATTATTTATTGACCAATATTGCTGTTGAAAATGATTTATTGGAGAGGCGCTTTGGTTAAAGGACAAGTGCTGCTGGATAATCTTAGCAGATGGAGGGGACATCATGCTAAGATTTGGGACTAGGGAATTCTGATCGTGTTTTGAGTGGTTGCTAAAATTGTTATTTATTTGGACGTTTTAACACTATAGCGATCGAAATGTTGGTCCAATTTGATTCAAACTTGACACAGAATTCTATTTTGATAATAACATGAATGAACAAATTCTTTATCTAGTAAAATCATTTAACCATTTTCAAAGCTTTAAAACTGAAGTTTTTGTTTACAAAATATAATTTTTTATAAATGTTGTTTTTTAAATTATTTACTTACGCAAGACAATTGTGCGCCAATTATTTATAAATTGGTATACTGGACATAATTTTGTATTACAAATTAATGAAATGGATTATATTTTTGGAATCCTTGATAGTTTTTAGAACCACGGATATTTGCCTATGCTTTCTTTAGTGAGACAGTGAAAATATAAAAAGGTTCCATTTAACAAAAAAATCTAAGAGGTCCGATTTAAGAAAATGTAAGAGGTCTGATTTAATAAAATCTGAGATATCCGGTTTTTACAAGATCTAAGAGGCCTGATTTAAGAAACTTTAAGGGGTTTGATTTAACAAAATGTAAGAGGTTTGACTAAAAGAAATTTAAGTTGTTTGGTTATAGAAAATCTAAGAGGTTTGATTAAACAAAATCTTAGAGATTTGATTAAAGAAAGTCTAAGATTTTTGATTAAACGAAATTTAAGAGAATCTTAGAGGTCCTGTTTAATAAGGTCTAAAAGGCTCAATTTAACGAAATATAAAAGGCTCGATTTAACAAAATCTAAGAGGTGTGATTTAACAAAATCTAAAAGGTCTGAATTTCCCAACAAACGTGAAAAGACACATTTCTAGTAGGTTTTATAAAATTTTCTATACATAAGAAACAATTACACAAAAATGTAACATTTATCTTTATTGGTTATTTTCGTTGATAATTTTAAAGGGAAAGTTTTTAATTAAATTGTCCACCGTACTTCAATTATTTGCCAGTAAGGGAAGATATTAGGGTTGGAAGAGGGTTAATATATCAAGCCCAATCAATTAGACTCTACACGACAAATATTTGCATACTATTACTGCAGCTACACGCTAATGCAGAGCCACTTGGATATTGGAGCAGCTCGTATTTCAACCCCTATCCTCCGGAGACCTCATCCTCGGTATCTTGTCAGCTAATTTACATATAAAGGCATGAAATGTGCACCGACCATGCTGAATAGAATATATTGCAAATATTATATATACACGATCGAAATCTT
This sequence comes from Callitettix versicolor, assembly GCA_022606455.1. Taxonomy (NCBI): domain Eukaryota; kingdom Metazoa; phylum Arthropoda; class Insecta; order Hemiptera; family Cercopidae; genus Callitettix; species Callitettix versicolor. The sequence goes on along the minus strand of CM040191.1, from coordinate 4,167,784 downwards.
TGTTTATGTCAACGAATTTAGTTTCTACTTTTACAAAAAGTTTAAAATCTATAAATACAGCTTTAGAATTATATGTTCAATTGTCATTTTGTTTTTATAATTTCCATTTTTCTCACTATACGAAGTATAAAGAAATATTGTAAGTACAAAACAAACTCTATCTCGATGTGTAAGTCTGTCTGTGTCTTGGTAAAGTTAAACGGTCCGCTAAAATTTTCCATTTCGGTTTTGACAAGGTTTGCTTACAACTCGCCGAAAAAAATTTTCAAATTATTTTTTTGTAAAAATTCCGCTAAGATCGAATTACCTCGAAATGAGCTATAATAATTTCAATCAAATTCGTTTTATTCAAGGAACTGTTTGGAAATTTATTCAAAATTCAGTTAAGAAGCTTTTGGAAAACTAGAAATTGGTTCAATTTGTTACTGTGTATATCTTAGTACTCGTACGAAACGTACTGATTTTGTACGTCTATGTGTCCTCTAGAGCGTGCGTGTCCGGTGTGGTTAAGTGCTGATGAGTGTGATTCATGTAAGAACTTGCGCACCTCAAGGTCATAAGTTCGAGACTGCAGTTACTGCCATAAGCTAGGTCGGGTTAACTTCACTCTTGACGTTAACGTTGATTTATTGTTCTCATTACCAAAAGAAGTCTGTATGTACTCAATAAATAAAATGAGCAAATCGGATTAATTTATCAAAATATGCCGATTACATTTTGCACAAAGTTTGTTAAAATATTAAGATTTATAATTCCAGTTAGTGTAGGAAATTTTGAAAAAAAACTATTCGGATAAATAAAAAAACAAAAATAAATCTTGATTGGTATTTAAATTTGTGTGGCCGTTTATAACGATCACTTTAAATAAACTTGCCCTAGATCAGTTTTGTGTTAGAAATTAAAGTATATTTCTTACACTATAATTGAAATCACAAAACTATAGGGTAAAAGAGATTCGTATAAATTTACTTTATACTGCGTGTATGATGGACTGAAGGTTACTCGGAATGGGCTACAATTAGGACCGGGTTCGAGAGGGAGAGAGATACCTACGCAATTTATTTGAAAGCCGGCCGCGGATTACACTGGCAATTATTCAAAGTAGCACCTGCCTCGACTTCCGGTCCGCATTGTCACGTGGCCTATAATTAAGTAAACACGTGATTCCGGAAGTGCGCCTCGCACAATTAACTAATCTGCGTTTTAATTTATTTAAATAAGGATGGCGGTTTTCTAGCTGTCTTAGCATAACACACAGTACGTGCGAAATACGGAAACACGGTTCAATGACCTTGAAAACATTCCTGCAGTTTTATCAGTTTACACAAGGTATTTCTGTAACGTAACCTTGTAAATGCTAACGTGATGAAACGATTTTGAGAAATCACACAAATCGTTGAGTAGTTGTATATAGCTCCCGAAATGGCATTTTGAGAAGGATATTTCTGTGGCACGTACGTATTGCAAGAAAATCGTTAAGGCCAATGTCTAGCGTTAAAGTCTCCACGGACTCGGTGGTTTCAAACTTACCAACAATCTTTTTATACGCGACTACAATACCCGATGCTTCAAACGTTGCCAGTACGAAACTCACATCACATTCATAATGTCACTGTGTGATATCAATGCGATAAGAATTAGAAAACGTTAAACGCAAAACCCTCCCCATAAATCCCAATCCCATATGGTCGAACCCTCATCAATTCTAGCAACAGCCCATCTGTCTATCTGCCGGTAATGCACCAGTCACTATAAAATTAGGCCAAAATGGTCTTTGCAGCTGACCGAACAACAAACATATTTAGGTATAAAATCTTAAGCGTAATTTTCATTTATTTATCAAGGGTTAGGTATAATTTGAAACTATATCTATCTATCTATCTATCTATCTATATCTATCTATATCTATCTATCTATATATATATATATATATATATATATATATATATATATATATATATATATATATATATAGAGAGAGAGAGAGAGAGAGAGAGAGATTTTGCAAATAAAGAGTTTATTTATAACTGACAGATCTCTTCAAAATTCCAAATTTTCATGCCAATAATTCTATAATTTCAAAATTCCGAAAAATGTATGTAATTCTAGTTTTGATCAAAACTAAAAACGGTTTCACATAATTTTTTGAAATTTTACATATTTTTGTATTTATGGAATCAACAAAGCGCCTTATAAAATTTCATCAACAACTTGAGAAGTGTTTTTTTACAACACTCGACCACTTTTAGTGTTTGTAAAAGTAAGTAGGATATATAACTCGAGTCATTTTTATGTTTGGACATCAAATATGTTTCAAAACGATCACTAAATCGTGCGTTATAAGCGATCAGCTGATCCATTGTTGTTAATAATAATAAATATGATTTCAATTTGAAAAAAAGGCGTCTATGGACCCTCGTACGTGCTTTAAAAGCATGAGTTTCATCATTTTATTTGTACATACCTGTAATATTCCTGTGTTTGTAATGTCTACGAGAAAAGTTGTTGTCATGGCAACAAATAAATAATAAAAAGAAAAGCTGATGTTTTAATATCAATTATCTGCGTAATCTCGAGCTTTGAACAACAAATAACGAAACCACAATAAATTAAAGTGAGTTGTTATAAGGTTACCTCTCAAGTTCCTTACGAGATAATTATGAGAAAACTTATAACCGTACACGTTTGCCAATGTAATAGCTTACGTAAAACTTAATTGGCGCTTGATCAATACAGGCTTCAGTTCTAGCAAACACACTACTGTACTCTCGTCAAACAAAGCCTACATAGTACAGTGCATTACTGTATATGACGTACAGGCTACAAGTATATTATTTACAATGGAAACCTTAACGCTTGGTCATGACAGGTTTCATGCAAGAGAGGGGTCTGCAACATTCAATTCCCAGCGTTCAGATAAACATTTCACAAATTGTTTTGCTGCCGGGTGTATGCCACTTTTCCAAATAAGCAAACTGTGTTTTAGAGAAAAACGTAAATGTTTTATTTGATTTGAAGAGAAGGCTTCGAGCAGAGTGTTATTTCATTAATATTTGACCTGCATTGTTTGAAAGTTGAGCATATATCTTAATGTATAAAAAACAATATCATGACTAATCAACGCACAGACAAAAGCACAATAGCTAGATACTTGAAATGATTAGGATAATTTTATTTTGTAACTTAGAGGCACTAAATAACATTATAAATAATTTTCTCATTGATTACTATGGTAAAAACAGTATAATTTTCAAAAAAGCTGTTGAATTTAAAAAAAATTATAAATAATAACTAAGATCTAATATTAGGTTTTACGTTAACAGTTTAAATAATGGTTGGACCACGGGTGGACACAGTGGTTTAGCGTAGGACCTGAACTAAACGGAATCATGACAAATACTATTTGATAAGGACATTTTGAAATCAAGGCTATTTGAAAGTTTCTCAATTAAAATAAAAATGTTGTGAATTACTTCAAAAACTTTATAATTTTCAATTGTTTTACCGGTTCCAAAGTTATCGGTAAACAAAAGCTGTTTTTAGGTCTGAGTTCAAAAGTTCTTTATATTTGGGCGTCCGTCCGCCTGAACATTGCTGGAGACTAATCAAATTATTTTATAAAAGTTAATACATAAGGGATGCTTTTTCCACATCTCTAAAACTACCTTTTGTAAAAAAATTTCTAATTCGGCTCTAACGATTTTGATAAAATGTTGTTTAAACATAAGTAGACTTATAAAAGGATGGGCTTACATCGCCAAAAGTATTTGGTTTAGAAACTTCCTAAATAATGCCAGAAAATCGAGTTTAAAATCAGATTTTGCTTGGATAAAAACGTGAAGAATCATTACTCAAGTATATATACCAATTAGAAGTAAAATATTTTACAATTCGGGAGAGAACTAGAGAACATTAAATTAAACCCTGACCGCAGTCGGTTTTTTCAATTCACTCTCTACTTTTAAGTGTTATTTTCTTTCAAATTCATTACCCTTACTTGAGTTACAATTTTTAATTATGAAAAAAATGTGAGCAAAATGTAATAAATCATTGAGATATGAGACTGATATCTCAGTGTTTTATCAGCGACTCCAAAATCAGTTTTGGGGGGGTATACAAAGTTGTTTTTGCATTATTTACATCTACTGTGTAAATCCATATTATGATCGATTTATAATGACATCCTTCCCGAATTTTTTTTGCAAATCTTTAGGAGTTCCAGTTAACAAAATCATGTCCGACTAAATGTATAAAGTAAATGGCAAGACAAAATTAAAAAATATCTTGTTTATGTTTCTGTTAAATTTAGTTAAGGCTCCGTGGGTCCTGTCGGCCATATTGAACCCGTTTTCCTTTAGAGTAATATTAATTAATGATACAAATCACACTGTCATTTTGTTTAATATGTCATTTTAAAAGTCTTGAATATGTTTACTGTGACAGTTTTCTTTAAATTTTGTGTATTGTTTTTCTTTAAGGATACAGATGTAAGAAGTACAAAGTAAAACTTATTAAAAAATAAAAAATCTGACTATATATATATATATATATATATATATATATATATATATATATATATATATATGAGACTTTTAAAATGAGATGAAACATGATTTTATTTTAACAAATAGCTGAATGATCTGTATATTTAATTAATATTAGCAGTATAGGGGATAGATTCAATATGGCCGATAGAGTCCACACATTCTTGCATAATGATTAAACTTTTGCCATGTTAATGAAATATCACAGACGATGCTAATTTCACGGCAACTGTGTTTACAGAATTGCAGACTGTTTACTTAATTCGCCGGCGTCGAAATAAAGGGTCAGCTGATTTTAATGAACTTGTTGTACAGCGTATAAACGAAACTGTAGCTAAATTAATTAACAGCACTTCAAAGTGTTTCGAATCAATTGACGTGTATTCACGTGCGACTAATAACTGAAATTCGGTCTTTACTGAAATCTAATTAACGAAGTTTAATTGAAAACTTATTTATTTAGTATTTGGAAATGTGCCTTATGACTTAGCAGGTATCAGTAGATTTTATGCCTTTAAAGATTAAAGAAATGTAAATAATAGTTAATACAGGCCTCTACGTTATTATTAAATATAAATATTTAATTTTAGAGAATTTCTATTATAAAATAAACTAATGGAGCGGTCATTATGGTAATATCTAGACTCGAGACCTTGGAATGAAGGCCGCTCCTGATCCTTAAAGCACTTTATGAGAAATACCTAAAATGTGTTTAACATTTATTAAAGTGTTTAAGAGAAGTGTGTGTGTGTGTGTGTGTGTGTGTGTGTGTGTGTGTTGCACGTTAGATTTAGCAAGGATCGATGTGTTACAAATTCAATCCCCGGCGCATCTCCAAACTTGAGCACCACAATTTCTTAGGTCCGAGTCTGCAGTTACTTGCGTTAGATTTTCCCTTACGCCAATCTCCTGACCTAGTAGTTGGTGTGTCTGGGTAATTTCGAGGCAAGGACGTATCGCTTTAAACCCTAATAACGCTGATAACAAAGAACAACGTAATATAATACTTTATCTAGAAACCCAGTATTATGTTTAGAAATAATAGGTTGGAATGTTTCTTTAGTTATAGCACCCTCGAGCGTAGAGTACCGGTTAAGCCAAGGACAACCCCTGATGTGAAGAAGGGTTATTTACCATTAATAATCTAAGTTTAAAAAGTATAAAATTTCAAAAATGTACACAAAGATAGGATTACACTGGACAGAAATAATGGGTTTGACAGACAACCGGATTTATGATAAAGTTTCAAAGATATTCTGAAGTAGAAAAGTTTACATTTTTGTTAAAAAAAAGATTTTGAAGTATTTTTCTGTTTCCTTTTTTATTAAATGGTGACATTTATTATTTGTTTGTAGGTCTTACATTAACAGTTAAAATTATACCAAACTTTTGTATAATTTTCGTAAAAAATATACCAAAATAAAATTATTATCGATGGCTAATTTATCGATAGTTAAAATTATTATCGATAAATGATAATAGTTTGCATTTATCGATCCTTATAGACAAACAGAATAACTCGTGTGGGATTTTAAACCAATAAATTCTAAAAACCAATACAGAACATATTCTTTTTATTTGTACTGTATAGCGGCCATAAAAGATTTTTTGCCTTTTATCTATATATCCAAAATTTTATATTTTGTATAGAAACACTTTATCACTTTACCAGTACACAAATCGAGAATTTTGTCTAAATGTCAAAAAATTCCACAAATTTTCGGTTAGTTGATTATTTGAAATACTTAAAGGAGAACTAGTCTGAACAATGCTTTAACCACTTGACCAATTGAAATAAAATTTGAGTATATTTTGTTTATCATTGTAGTTATTTATATATATATATATATATATATTTCTTTTAGAAAATAAATGAGTCAAAATATTACACAAACTTTTTTATGTTCAAGTATTTCCCTTAACAAAATCAGTTCCTTAAGCTATTGAGAAAATCCGGAAAATCAGACTAATTTCTCGAGGTCGGTTTATCAGATTTTTAAAAGAATTTTGATTGTTTATGTATATGTAAATATTAACGAGGGGTTATTAGTTCAGTGTAGACTACCAAATTTGAAAGGAAATAAATGTACGGAACGAGAATAAATCAAGACAACCAACAAAGTTTATTTTCTGGGTTTTTAACTTATTCTTAAGCCGTCAATTTTTTAAAATTTGAAATTTGGTACATTGAATAAGGTTATAATTTTTCATATATGATTGAAACTTGAGAATAATCTAATGAATTGATTTTTTAGTCTTTCTTGATAGCCATTTTCCTAAAAACACATTTACGCTTTGTTCGGGTACTTAAGTGCTATTTACGAACAAAATTTGTAAAGCCAGTTTTTTTTAAAAGATTTTACATAAAAAGGTATTAAAATGGTTTTTGAAAATAATTTAAAAACTGTCCCGAGATATGTACGCAATTCACTTCCTACATCGGTAAATTCGTTTAGTGTCAAAAGATGCGGACTGACAGACACGCACGCACACAGACGTATATTTTTCTGGACTATATATTCAAAACGATGTGCTGTAGAGAAAAAAGATTTACATAACCTAATCTAACTCTGAAACAGTCTCCACGACACTTCAAGGCTTCTGTAGTACGTCCCCGTTACTTAAAGTTAAGGACGATCGTAAAACTTTAATTACAATTTGGAGACGTTAATGCTCGCGAGAAGGAGTACATGCAATTAGTTTTTTATTCCAAGTAATGAGATAAGAGTTGAAACACGTGTAATCAAACTTATCACTTAAAAGAGAAACGGCTGAAGGAAAACAAAACACCAGATGAGTAAAACATGGCACACAAGAATGCAGGAAACAATACAACGTTTACTGGTTTGGTTCTGTCATTGAAAAGGACGTTAGACTATATTTAATATACCATTTACTTTCCTTCGAGCTTTATAAACCCTTTCTTAATTTTTTCAACATTTCTTCAGATTTGTTTCCGAAACCATTGTTGATGCATGGCTCTATTTTTTCAAATAACATTTCGGAACTTTTCTTATGCTTAAAAAATCATCTATCGTTCTCGATTGATGGTTCTTACTTCCTCACAATTCGAAATGTAAAGAAAGTTTGGTGATTGTGAAAACAATCGATCTTCAGATGTTGGATTCAGATCCTCCCAATCCAAAAATAGATTTTTTCTTGGATGTATATTCGCTATCATGTGAACATGCTGACAAATTAAACTAATTGACCAAATTTGATTAAATTTATCGTGCATGACTGATACATAATATCTCGTTACCTTTTATAATTAAAAAAAGTATTTAAAAACAATGTTTTTCTCAACAAACGTTGAAAAATAGATTTACTTTAAACATGTATCATGTTTTAGGGTTGGTTGTGATAGCTTTTGCGGGACGCGTGATGCAAGGAACATGTTTATATTGATGTATAGCAGTACATTTTGCGCATCACAAGCCTCATGAAATTATTTAAAATTAAAAATTACTGTGTTTCCGCCCGGGACCTTGTGAGGCGGATGTGATAACCACTACACTGCAGAAACTACGAAGACGTTTGACCGATTTAAGTATACGAAATGAATCAATTTCATCAATTTCAAGTGATGAATGAATTAATTTAATTTTTGTAGTTATATTAAAAGATCAGTTGTTTTATATTAATACGTAAGATCAGCTGATTTCATTGAACAGCTGGTACACTATAATAACTTTCAGGTTATGTTGTTAAAAACTAGCTATGTTAATTTGTCATGTTTTCGAACAAATTATCGTAATTAAAATAAAAAAAAGAAAACACGATACATGATTTTTATTTTTGGTTCAATAACAGATTTTTTTAAATCGGTTTTTACTTTTTTAATCATGTTTTGCTCGAAAACAGTACATTTGTCCCCAAATAAACTTCTTGGTCGCTACGGCGCACTGAACAATCCCGTTTAGAAAGTACCGTGAAACTGAAAAAACTGCCAAATTTTATCAAAATCACTTCTTCAGACTTGATTCATAACTCGTCATATTCTTGTATCAAATTTGAGATTTAAGAATAAAATTTTGTTAAATCTTAAGCAAATATACTGTTCGTGAATAATATTTAATAAAAAAAAAAAAATACAGAAATAATCCCCGACAGCCGTCGGATCGGTCTTGTTGTTCTTCGATTTATTCTAGAACCGGAAATGTCTTAAATTTCAAACTTGTTGTACTGACTTTATATACGGCATAAATTTTAGAAAAATCTGATTTGAAAAACTAAGTGAATTTTTTTGAAGGTTACTTCCGAACTGGATTTGTCGAAAAATAATTGGAAGTGATGAAAGTCGGAAGTCATTTGTGAAGAGTAATATTAAATCCGATTTAAATTTATAACATTTACTTTCAGAACGTGTTTCAATCACTGCTCGTAATGAACGGCTGAAAGTTTGCAGCAAATTATTTCATTACAAAACTCATACTCAATGGACTATTAATCAGCTGAGTGCTTGAAGGATTGTGGCGACAGCTGTTTTGCGCAAATCAAAATCAAATTATTTAACTTGATAAACGGTCCGCGATATGAATAGAACAGCGGGAGACGGCTCCACTAAAGTGTAACGGGGCAGAATTAATAGAATATGTTGAAAACGAGTGGAACACACTGAGCCCCCACGGCGCTCGGGGCTCTTATGGGCCGCCGAACCTTCCAGTTTGATTGCTTCATTTAATCAGGTCTCCGAGTCAATTTGTGAAGAGGTGTTCAATTAATGTTACTTCGCGTACCGTGTGAACCCACTCAAGAAAGTAGAAAATATTCAGAGAAGTTTTTGTAAAATGTAAATGTCAAAAATTAGACAAAACGTGTTTTGGTAGAGACACAGCATGACTGTAGGAATATAAAGTGTTTACATGTGTACAGCAAACACATTGAAACTGTAGATTGTTATTGGTTGCTGATAGAAGAAATATGCGAAGAAAGTCTGCGTTATTCATTCGGGGGCGTGTTATAGAAGAGCTATATCAAAGTCTGCCTTATTCATTCGGGGGCGTATTATAGAAGAGCTATATCAAAGTCTGTATTATTATTTCGGTGGCGTATTATAGAAGAGCTATATCAAAGTCTGCCTTATTCATTCGGGGGCGTATTATAGAAGAGCTATATCAAAGTCTGTATTATTATTTCGGTGGCGTATTATAGAAGAGCTATATCAAAGTCTGCCTTATTCATTCGGGGGCGTATTATAGAAGAGCTATATCAAAGTCTGTATTATTATTTCGGTGGCGTATTATAGAAGACCTATATCAAAGTCTGCCTTATTCATTCGGTAGCGTATTATTGAAGACCAATGATAAAGTCTGCGTTATTCTTTCGGTGGCGTATTATAGAAGACCTATGCCAAAGTCTGCCTTATTCATTCGGTAGCGTATTATTGAAGACCAATGATAAAGTCTGCGTTATTCTTTCGGTGGCGTATTATAGAAGACCAATGATAAAGTCTGCGTTATTCTTGCGGTGGCGTATTATAAAAGACCTATGCCAAAGTCTGCCTTATTCATTCAGTGGCGTATTATTGAAGACCAATGATAAAGTCTGCGTTATTCTTTCGGTGGCATATTATAGAAGACCTATGATAAAGTCTGCGTTATTCTTGCAGTGGCGTATTATAGAAGACCTATGCCAAAGTTTACGTTATTATTTCGGTGGCGTATTATATAAGACCTATGCTAAAGTTCTTTCGGTGGCGTATTCTAAAAGTCTTGTTAACTGGCCATGATCGAAAGGGGAAAATTAAGTATTACTTGAAGAACTTCCAGAGATATACAATAAATAGCTTACATATTTAATTATCTCATTCCTTAAACAAAGATAATGATGACATATTAATTATTTAACTATTTCCCAAAGAACTTTTTACTTTACTTTGAATGTACTTTATCTCTTATTTACATAGATAAACCCCCTTCAAACTTTGATCAAGTGGTCGAGATCAAAAGTTGATATGAAAGAAATATACGGTTAAGGAGGAAAAATAAACATTGTGTATTGCTTATAGCTCAATGTGTAGCTTTACTAATGCCAGATAGTTTCTACAATGTATTTTTGACGATTGACTTCTGGAACCGTGTAATCGGCATTTTGCAGTAGTCTGCACAAAAACCATTGAATATAAACGGACTAGAAGTACAGCCATTATAAAAAGCTTGTTCGAAATCAGAGACTAAAGTCTAAGTAATTGGATTATCTGTCGCTAAGAACGCTGCAAGGAGAGAGCGTTTAAGAAAATAGACAGTACTATTGCATATTTAACTGTAGTGGAACACTCTGACACAAGATACCACCAGCAGCGAGGTTCACAAAGCTCTCATAAGGGTTATCATTCTAGTACGTTTATATTCAATGATGTAAACATAGAAGAGCGAGTACCATTAGAAGATAACTGGCTTTACAATCTCTTCTTGCCCAATAAAAGTAGGGTTTACACTATTAAAAAATCGTATGTAAAATTATTAAATTCTTTATATTTTACATCGAAAACATTTTTTTTCGAAAAAACTATCTTGGTTTTTTCGAATTATTTGGTTTTCATTCTACCAAGCCGTAACTTTATCTATTTTTATAAATTTTTTTGTAGTGGTTTCAGTTTTGAGCTCATTTTCCACTCAAGTTATTTCAGTAAATGTGCTCATTAAATGGCAGTGTGTTTTTAAATTTATGCCAATAACAGAAAATTATATCAATGTTTGTTTTCCGTTTGAATGAAAGGAGAGCGTTGGTATTTTATTTTGTGAGGGAACTAGTCTATAAATTGGTATAGGTAGGCCGTTTGTCAACGGCAGAATTTAAAAGTCTTTTTTGGCGTTTCCTGTTCAGATACCCCACATGCAAAGTCCTAATTGAATACTCCGTCAAGTTGGGCATAAATAACTTTAAAAATCGTATTAATTTCCAAGCAAGCTGTCACTGGGTAACCGCCTGTTGTCACGAACTGTGACAGTTACGTCGATTTCAGCTGGTTCATAGTGTGTGTCGGGAAATTCTTGTACCGCATTGTTAGATAATTTATTAATCTATCTTTTGTATTAAGTGAATACAGAATTGTATCACGCGACATGTAACGGTGGAAACGAATTTCAAAAACGAAAATAATTTAAATACAAAAATGAACAATTATTATTGCACTTCAATTAGATAATCACTTAGTTATTGCACCTGTTAGATAATCAGGTGGATTATTTTTGGCATTAAACAATTTTTTTTTGTTATTTTAAGGCGAAAAGCACATTGAGGTTATTATCGCCTCCCTAAATGTAAATGTGAGTGTAAAGTCGTAAGTGTAAGTGTTTACGCGGCTCAGGTACCGCGAGGGACGTCTAAATCCTCTCAATAGGTGCAGCTAGTCTGCACCCCCCTGCGGGGATAAAAAAATAACGGTTTAACTAGAGTTAAGATTATTATTATTTTTCAAACCTTTAATTCTGAACAATAGGTTATTTTAATTTTTGTGATTTGAGCCTATTTAGAGACACTATATAATTAATTTAATTTTTATTTTATAAAAGTGAAATTTAAAAAATAGCAACATTTTAACGCTAACGATAACACTTTAAGGCGCATACCAAAAACCGCAAACTAATAGCTTGAAAAAACTATCATAAAATTAGATTTCATTTTATTAGCTTGATATTTAGGTAGACTTTTGATCTTTTTTTGAGAACAGACCTTGAAAAATCAACTAAAAATTGTTTAACGCCTCCCTTTGATTATTTATTACTTTTAAACGATTTTTGTTTGTTTCCTTATATCAATGAAAATATTCTGTTGCTCACTTTTTCCAGCTAGTTGACATTTAGAGCTTTTTTATGATTCATAAATCCACACATCTTTAAGATAGAAGTTTCCTCTGTATAAAAAAAAATGGAAAAGCAATAGTGGCATGCCCGAAATATATTGACAATCCGAATTTGGTCAAAGTTGTGTAACAGGTTATCAGACAGACGACTGGCTGATTTAAAACCCAAGAATATTTTTTGCGCTTGATGAAGAAGAATCACAAAAACTTGAAATCGACTTATTTATAACTCGCAATACTGTGAGTACGAAAGACTAACAGGAAGTATAATGTAAAATGATGGACTTTTTATAATGCAATCTGGTGGTCAAAGTTTCCGTTAGCAGTAAATCGTCACTTTTTCGATTAATATCCTACAAGTTTTTTCCTAGTTAATCATGAAAGTTTATTAGCGAAATGTGAAAAATGGGTATTAGAAGCGTCCATCGTAAAACCCAAACTAAGGACCTGAAGCCTGAGGCATCACCCATGCAGACTTTAGGGTAGTGTAAAATCCTAAAAACCCGACGGCGGTCATGGTTTATTTTGTTTTGTTTTACTTATTCCTGACATTAAATTTATTTTACATACACATTCGTATTTCCAATTATCCAGTTATTTCTATACGTTATCTGTGGGTGATTGTGGATTAATTTGGGAAAATTTGTTAAAGCCAGTTCTGTGAAAATTCAATCTTATCATAAAAAGTGCTAAATACGATCTATAAAAAGTACAGTACTTGTACTTCGTTCCGTAATCAATACATTTTACAATAATTAATATTGTATAAATACAGTACTTGTAACTCGTGCAGTGAGGAATATATTTTACAATAATTAATATTGTATAAATACAGTACTTGTAATTCTTACAGTGAGGAATATATTTTACAATAATTAATACTGTATAAGTACAGTACTTGTAATTCGTACAGTGAGGAATACATTTTAAAATAATTAATATTGTATAAATACAGTACTTGTAACTCGTGCAGTGAGGAATATATTTTACAATAATTAATATTGTATAAATACAGTACTTGTAACTCGTGCAGTGAGGAATATATTTTACAATAATTAATATTGTATAAATACAGTACTTGTAATTCTTACAGTGAGGAATATATTTTACAATAATTAATACTGTATAAGTACAGTACTTGTAATTCGTACAGTGAGGAATACATTTTAAAATAATTAATATTGTATAAATACAGTACTTGTAATTCGTGCAGTGAGGAATATATTTTACAATAATTAATATTGTATAAATACAGTACTTGTAATTCTTACAGTGAGGAATATATTTTACAATAATTAATACTGTATAAGTACAGTACTTGTAATTCGTACAGTGAGGAATATATTTTACAATAATTAATATTGTATAAATACAGTACTTGTAATTCGTGCAGTGAGGAATATATTTTACAATAATTAATATTGTATAAATACAGTACTTGTAATTCTTACAGTGAGGAATATATTTTACAATAATTAATATTGTATAAATACAGTACTTGTAATTCGTACAGTGAGGAATATATTTTACAATAATTAATATTTTAAAAGTACAGTACTTGTACTTCGTACAGTGAGGAATATATTTTACAATAATTAATATTGTATAAATACAGTACTTGTAATTCGTGCAGTGAGGAATATATTTTACAATAATTAATATTTTAAAAGTACAGTACTTGTAATTCGTACAGTGAGGAATATATTTTACAATAATTAATATTGTATAAGTACTGTACTTGTACTTTGTTCCTTAATCAATACATTTTACAATAATTAAGATTGTATAAATACAGTACTTGTAATTCGTGCAGTGAGGAATATATTTTACAATAATTAATATTATCTAAGTACACATAAGGAAAAAATAATTAAGTTGCAACAATGCATATTCTAGAATAGATTTTCAAAACGATATTTTAATTTATCATGAATAAATTTTGTTAAAAATAATGTTGCAAATGTGTATCGAACAAATGAATCATAAATAATTATAAATACAAGTTTAATTCTGAAATGCCGTAAACAGTGTCACTTATGATATATAATTAAAAAATAACAATCATACATTACAACAATGGTTTGAAGGACTTGCCTCCTACAATGTGACCTTGAACTTTATGTTGAGTTATTAGAGTTTAATCGGTGATTCATTTATTCCTCATTGTATACGCACTAATATGTGCTGCGCAGGCGCAATAAAATGGTACTTAACCACTGCCTGCTTACAATACAGCTACTAATGTTACAAGGTGCCTATTAAATTAAATGTTAAAATAATTATTTCTTAACTTTGAAAATACTTCCAGCATTGGGTAACAAATATGAGTATGTCTTTTTAATAACACCCTTAGGAATGTACTTGCCATTACAGTAAGACGTAGACTCTGGACTATGAAATGTGTGCCGATCATGATCTTTAAAACAGGTTTTAAGTGGTATTTTACATTTTTTTATAATCTTTTTTTTGTAAATTTTAAAAACTGAATAAATATTTTTACTAGTTTACCATTTGGATCTTAAAAAACTACTTGTTTTACAACCATCATTAAATAGAAGACTTTCAGCTGAAAGCTGTTGTAAATACTTTCAAGAAGCAGTAAAAATCAATATTTCAAATTTTATAAAATTAAACATTTTCCGAAATAACAGCTAACTCTCTCATGAAACCGTTATTGTTTGTGGTGATTTAGAACTTTACCCAACATTTTAAGACCTTTTTTTATTCTTGGGTATTTTTTTTATTAATGCATTACTGTAGAATTTATGTAAGTTGAAATTTCAAGAATTAATTTCCAATGAAATACATAATTTCTCAAAATATTAAGGACAATTCACACGAAATGGGGTTTCGTAAAAAAAGTTAAATACTTTGCAAATTTGTTTTTGAAACAGCTACGGAAAATATTTATGTTGTAATTTGTGGTTTTATAGCCTGAATACAGTGACATACTGACTTTCCAATAAAGCAGAATTCCTTGAACCCAAATTTCAATTTCGCCCCTCCCCCCCGTATGAAAGGAACTGTTCTCATTGACTGAATTGTTGATTCCCGTTAGCTGATTATGCTATTTACAAATTTATTTAAATTTTATGAATTCAGGTTAAATGCAAACTAATTATCGCATTATAAAAAATAAATTGATAGTATCTAACGATTTCCGCTAAACCAGACTTATACGTAACAGAATTTATTTCACTGCCTCCTAATGAAACGAAGAATAACTCTAATTGGCACTGCACTTTTCACACAACGCCATTACATTATCTGCTTAGCTTTAATTATTGTAACGGCCGAGTGTTGTCAGTTAATAATTTATTGTTTTGCGTGTTTTTTCATTTTGTAATCAAATAAATACTGCACAAAGTAGCACTTAAACACGTCTTTTTGCTTTAACCTTCGTTTAAAAATTACAATTATTTTCTCATGAACTTTTTAACTATTTTCTTTTAGTATTGTGATTCATAAAATGCAGTGTTAACTACGTATGAACTTATTTATTGAACTTTCCGAAGTAAATCCAATGTAATTATTTTTACGCTAACATTTAATTTTCACGTGTAAATATAATATATCATTTTAAACAAGTTGTCCTGTCTCTTAATCCAGAGTAATTTTATTGTTTCGAACCTATTCATTTAAATTTTATTTGTGAAAATCAGTTATCCTAAAATTTACAAAAATCGTTTATGTGCTATCGTTTTTAACTAGGCGTAATAAAAAAAAGTTAAACCTCATATTTTATTTTGCACAACTGAGTATATTTAAAATTATCTTACAAAATTTATTGATGGAATTTAAGTGTGTGTGTGTGTGTGTGTGTGTGTGTGTGTGTGTGTGTGTTTGTGTGTGTGTGTGTTCGTTTGTTTTTAATCGATTTTTGGTGATAGCTTGATCTGCACGCTGCCCAGTAAAATCCGTTCAACAGTTTCAAAAATGCGAACAATTAAAATCTTTTTAAAGTCATAACTATTTTGAAATTTTGATGTCACCATCGTAATCGGAGTTCAAATCTATAAATAGCATTTTAAGTTTTAAAGTTTACAGTCATTCGTTAAGACAAATTACAAATTCACGTAATTATTTGTTATTAAATACAAATAAGCGCTCCAAGAACACATTGTCCTTACGTTAATATAAGTATATTAGGAATACAATAAGCAACAAGTAAAAAGAAACAGTAATGTATCCATACGGCGTGTCGGCGCCTAAGATGACCAAACAGAATACAGACAGACAGACTTGGCAAACGGAAGTTCATAAAACAAGGTAATAAACACTTCCGAAACTAAACTGAGCCAGAAGGACATAAATTCTGCGTATAATTACACGACCGGAGATGTTATCCGGCCCTCGGATTTTGCCGGCAACAGCAAATCGTCACGCCTCTGATTTCCAGAATAACATTAACGCATTTTAGGTTAACTATGAACCCTAATTAACCCGTAAAATAATTTCTTTTTAATTACACGTTGCTTTGGGTAAAGCTATTTTCAAGTTAAATATAATAACACGTTGCTGGATCATTACCGGCTCATGGTGAACCAATCGTGAAGCTTTATTTTAGGTTATGGTATCACGAGTGTCGTTTGAATTAGTGACTACTGGCACACGAGAGGACTCACCTGCTTTTAGGACGTTTTGATGTTCCAATCGGTTATTGCACAGAAATTTCAGATAAACCAAATTCTTTTTCCACAAAAATTCCAATAATATATTTTAAAACGTCAGTTTTACATTTCAATAAATTTACCGAAAAACATGATTTTCACGCAGTTTTTCCACTACTAGCTACTTTGAAGGTTCGTAACTATGTCAATTTTTACTCCACAACAATGCCGTTCAAATATGTTATGGTATAAATATTTGTTAATGTTTCTGCCGAATTTTACCAACTTTTGACAGAACTTGAAATTATAGTGAATTTCTTTAAAAGGTGTTAATTTTGTTACTAGCAACTTTATTGAAAGAATTCTTTAACAGACTTTGTAACTTTACCATTATTAAGACTTATGTGTAATCGGATTTATAATTATTTCTAACGAGTAAACGTGAAGTTAATTAAACGAAATTTGAGAATTAATCTGAACACTTCGCACCAGGAGTACAGTCACATGGCACGCACTATAGATTCTGAAATAGCAAATATAATTTAAAATGAAACGGTTGTCACGCTCTGTAGGTCTGTAGTTTGAGCCACCCGACAGTACTTTGATTTTGTTCACTTGTGCAACACAGTGGCGAGTGATGGTAGAATTTAATTGAAATTTCATTTCAATAACTTTACATTTACTCATTATACACAAATATAAATCTAATTTAACATTGATTTTGATAATACCGTTGTAAAATAACAGACGTCTGATAAAGAATTATTTCAATAAAGTGGTAAGCACAATTTTAAAAATCGACTATAATTTCTAATTTTGCCAAAAGTTGTTCAAATTTGACAAAAACATTAACAAATGTCTATACTATAATGTACTTGAACAACACTGTTGAAAGGTAAACATTGATAAAGTTATAAACCTTCAAAGTGGCTCGTAGTAGAAAAACTGCTTGAAAATCATGTTTTTCGATAAATTTCTTGAAATATAAAATCGACGTTTGAAAATACATTAACGGAATTAACATGGATGTATAAGCAAAGGAACACACTTTAATTTGGTGTGTCTGATATTTCTGTACAATAACCGATTGTAACGTTATCAAATGTTTTCTCACGTGGGTCAGACAATAGCTTATTAGCCTATAGCATTTTGCACTGATTCAACACTGTTAGATTTAGGTTGCGCCAACAGCAGATGTGCTGTGGAATCGGTTGTACGACATTTCCGAGTTTTAGTAAGTTGTCGTGCTTAAAGTGAGCAAAATTATTTACATAGTAAAAACAAATGCAGAAATATTACACCAATTATTTCTCCGAAAAATCGGTGTATTTTCTTAAAATCTTTTATAAACTTTGGCTCAAATATTACTGATTAAAGTCATTGTATCAAACTTTAAATAAAGGAATATAGGGCTAAGATTCAAGGGTAAAACGAAATCACCCGATGGCAGTTAGTTAATATTTGGAACGTCCTTTATTTTTGGAACTGTTGGATAGATTTTGTTTGCAACGATTTGTCTAAACTTTCACCACAGTAGATTTTGTGTCAAATTTAACTATTGAATCAAACACACACACACACACACACACACACACACACACACACACACACACACACACACACACACACACACACACACACACACACACACACACACACACACACACACACACACACACACACACACACACACACACACACACACACACACACACACACACATATATATATATATATATATATATATATATATATAATGTTGACGACGAAGTACAGGAAGTGATGTAGAAGCCAAGAACAACGCTTATTTTAAGGTTCCGGGGATGGGTCTTACCATAATGACCGAAGCCCCATTGTGCTAATTTTCAACGAAAAATCGATAGGGGCGCGAAAAAGCAACCGAAGAGGCAAAGCGATAATTAAAGAGTGAAACGAGCAGCAGATGAAACACTACCAATTGAAATAAATCTGCAAATTGTTCACAAAAAGCGCACAGAAATTAAAACAGAACACGTTAGCAGCTGGGTTTGTTTTGTCGTAGGACAGCAACGTATATTATCGTATTGTCTCAAGATACAAACGATAAAACGGTGTCTGAAAGCGTTTAATACTCGTACAGTAAAGTATAAAAACAAGGAAGAAAGATATGGAAACTACTTTTATTATTTGAGAAGACAATTTATAATATAAAGCACTCCAATGCCAGTAAACAATACAGATGCTATCACACATAGTAAATTCTTTATTTCTAACGATGATAACTGCGAGGTATTTTATTTTGTGTTCTCCACCTCTCAACTAGATTACCTTTTTATTTTTGCAATTTTGAATTTCCTAAGATGAAGTTTTAATACGTTCTGTTTTCATTTATTGCCAGTGTTCACTGTATAAAGTCTTATCTTGGCTGCAATTATTTTCATATTTATTGAAGTAATATAATACTAAATTTCTTTATCGCGGATCCAATCTTTTCTTCGGATTTGGGTTAAGCGCTCAAATAAATATATGTTTTATCTAATTCCGCTAAAACCTATTCTTTTACAGAAATGCTATTGTTTGTTTTAAAATTTGTTGCATTACTTTTAAATTATGGTATTAAAAGTACTGACTAATATGTTTAAAACAGAGCAGTACTGTATTTTCAAGTACTTTGTTTTCAAAACTAAAGTTTTTACGCGGTCGTGTCTGTCGGTGCCAATAATTAATAAAGACGTTAAACTAAAAATAAATAATGTATAAACTAAACTGTGTATTCTACAAATTTATAGAACAATGATAATGATAATGATAATGATAAAGATAAAGATAAAGATAAAGATAAAAATAAAGATAACGATAACGATAACGATGACGATAACGATAACGATAACGATAACGATAACGATAACAATAACAATAACAGCAATAATAATAATAAGTATTTATTACTAAATGCTAAATTATATTTAAATATTTTGTTTCCATAATTCCATTTTTAAAAAAAAATCTTTATCCATTACAGAATCCGTCCCCTCCTTCTTACCTATTAAGTTCCGCCCCTTTTCATCTAATTGAGGCGTTATGCTTAGGCTTTTTATTGTTTTCATAGTTGTTAATCTTGTTTTTCTTTTCACTGTCCTTGTTTCTTTTTGTTATTTCACATTTTTAGATAATGCATCTTACTGGTGTGTTTATTTGTTCGTTTATTGCGAAATATATCACGAGCAATAGGGAAAGTGAATTACGAATTACTTCAGTATATGTAAATGTGAAATAATGAGAATTAAGGACTGAATCTTAGCCGATAGAGTAATTGTATAGTAGCCTGTAAGATGGGTTAGGTACGTGAGTTATTTTGAAGATAGAGGTTCTCCGAAACGGGTTATCGAAGCAGCAATATAAATAACTACAAATAAATAGTAATAAAGATAAATATAACGTAAAATTAATATCGCGAAATTAGTTTCCAAACAGCTGTTTAGTTACAAAATATTATCAGTTTGTAGATCAACCAAAACTGTTTATTCCATTATAATATTTTTAAATTAGAAATTTTTGAAATTTCAGCTTGAGTTTCTTACAATTTAATTATTTCTTCAAAAATAAATACAATTTTCGCTTTAATATTAAAGATTTTTACAAGTACTGCATACAAAAAACAACTAATTTTAGTCAAAATGTTTCAAATTACAATCGCAGAAACAGATTTTCTCCATCAATGCACGACGCACGTAAATTTGCCACGTCACTTTAAAAATCACGCACACATATACAGCACGTAGCCTATGTGAATAACGCGGCTGCCCACAGCACCAAGATATATATACACAACTGTTCAGACCTTGTTACAATTTCAACTTCATTTAACACAAGATATTTTCTAAAATGAAGCCATGATGCGTGGTTATCCGCTAATAACAGACGCAAGCCTTGACATTTTCTTGTACCGGCTAATGAACACATCGGCAAACAATATTTTTGATTTACAACCGTAGGTTGTCCCAAACCCACGTGATTATTGTTTCAATTATTCACTTATTATCAACATACTCAACAATTTTCTATATACGATTTATACACGTTTTCAGGTTACCCTAATCAAATTAGTGGTTTTCAGTTAAACGTTGTCCTCTGTCGGTTGCTTACAGGAGACGAAAGAAGATAACTAATTTTGCAGTTTTTTGCAAGTAGGTTTAGTTAGCATTTATTTCGAGTTTTTTTTAATATTTCAACATACTTAAACATACTATTCAACGTACTATTTTATGTTCTTTTTGGTAAAAAAAAAAACTAAAAAAAATATTTTTAAGAAATGGGTTGTAACAGTTGACAAATTTCACTCAAATATAGTCCATAAGCAGACCCTACCGAAACAAAACTTTTGGGTCACAGTCTTTCAAAAGTTCTGTTCGGGAAGTAACGCAAAAAGTGCTTACTTTGTCAAAGTTTGTTCATTAAAATGTCTTTATCTAATAACTTTACCGCAAGGCAGTGAAGAAAATATAAAATAAATAATTCTATGGTTTGTGAATAAATCGATAATATCGCTGATAATCGCTGTAAGGTTTGTTTTGCTTTTTTCTGTTATCGAATAGGATATTTCTGTTATTTCAAATTTGTCGCACTCGCTTGAATAATACAGCTTCATATAAGTACAAAGTATAGCGAAGTTGATGTACCGATTTAGAGAAATCATTTCGATTATCTGTTTTTGTCGATAGCTTCAAACAGCGAACAGCGGAATAAAAACTTTTGTTTAAAGACTCGTACGACAACTGTCACCAACGGATACATTTGTTTACACGACAAACACTGTTCAGCATATTGAACAGGCAGACCCTTATCAGTGGGATAGTCTCACGGGAACATCCACTGATGATGACTGATAATAGCTGAAACCGGCTGTGGTGACACTCTAGCGAGGAGAGCGGAGGGGACAATGGATGTAAATAACGAACCTGTAGGGGCCAGGCGGTGAGTGTAGCGGGTACACAGTATTTCTTATCAGATTATTTGAAACGCAGCACACACAATGAACACAATAGTGCTAACTTCGAGTTCTTTTTGTAGTTTATAATTCACGTACTAACACAAAGCAAAAGACAAAATAAATAGTGCAAAAATGGTACTCAAACTTTCTTACATTAAATTTCTTGCGAAAAATTCAGTTCGGGAGCTTTTGACAAAAAACCGAAGTATTTGTCCAATTTTGCAAACATATTCGTAAGTTAGTGAAGATTAGTCACTTAAGTCTTTGGAACACATTTTAAATAAAAAGAAATTATGATTAATTAGGAAAACTCTACGTCGCCAATATTTATGTTCGTTTTTTATTTACTCATGAGCTGTTCCCTAATTTAAAATTTAATATGAGAAAAATGTGTCTATCCTATTTTGAGAAATTTTGCCAATTTTCCGATTTTTGCCGGTCCGAACCGTATTTTTGAAAATATACCAATTAATATTTGCTTGTGTACTTTAAGAGTTTTCCTCGAAGCTTTCTTTAAATAGCTTTTTTATTGGTTAATCATCATATTTTATGCTAGTTAGACCAATGAGAACATGTTGACGGCGTTAATGGTATAAGGGAAAAGTCTACCAGTTCACGAGTGTACGACCGTGAGGAGTGTAAGTCGGGGACGCAGCAAACTGACCGATGCTTTGACCTCCTCGGACACACTGAGCCTAAGGTGTTACCGGGCAACCCAAATGAAACTGTTTAATACATGGAAGAATAGCCTTAAAGAGAATCGATTCTAATACGTCAAATAGCGCAATTAGATTGACGATTTTTGTGCTTCGCAGAACTGATTAATATAAAACTGAAATGAACTGCAACATCCAGAACTGTACAGGCAACGTTGCATGCACAGTTTTTATAGAAAAATTACATTATTTTAAAAATGGTAACAGTTTTGGTACTGGTATAAAATTGTAACAATTGCAGGTATATATTTCGAATTCACAATTTTATGTAAGCACTAAATATATTTACATCTGGGTCGTAGTTGTCGTTCGTTAAATGCTAAAATAAATTTATATAAATTAAATGTATCATACAGAACCAAATTTAAATACTAATTGACCTAGCGAAGTGAGGTTTTTATTCCAACTCGACCGTTCGGATTTTACGCAGTTTTAGCTAAACGCATTGATCGATTGTTTTGAAATTTTGTACGAAGGTATCTTATATCGATGTATGTGTAAGATTTTCCCCATTCACTTCCATTTAAAAATGGCGGCCTCTGATTTAACGATGTCGGGTATAGGTGATCTTCTGTAATATTGGTTAAACGGCAATATTTAACATAATTTTGACCGTTTCATGGAGGAAAAGCATAAAATTTCCAGTAAAAGTGGTCCAGTAACAATTTACTTAATACGCTTGCATGTTACCGCGAGGTCTACTGTTCTTTGCACTACTAGCAGTGGTAATGGTTAATTTTGTTTAGATAAAATTTGCGCACAGACAATATCAACCTAAACCTTCAACAAAACCAGAACAAATAAAAATTGCGAATACAAGCGTATAGTTAGCTTACAAGATGAAGTAGACGGTCGGTAATTACACGTACGGAATGCTATAATTTGTACGCGAGTGTAGCTGCCACCGGCCATTAAGTAACATCTCAGTTCCAGCGGCATCGGCCGACCCATTACGTAAACATGTCTAGGTTTCACTTCATTAAAACTTCGTCGTTTCTTTTGAATCGAAGAAATCAGAGTTCGAACAGCTGTAGCTTTATCATTAACCGCGGCTAAATATCGGGCAGTGAGGATAAATGAGGTCACTTCTGGAGGCGGATTAGAATGAGGTTAATCAATCGTCTGCCTACGTCTAGGTATAGATAAATACACATCACGTGTGAGGTTACGTAAAGTACATTACTCACTGACGCTTCAGTCAGTTACCTTGTGCAGATGGTATACAAGTATGGTGCAAGGTTTCATCTGGAGACTTATTCAGATAATGTGTATGGTTGAATAGTAACTGACGCTCCAGTTACCTTGTGTAGATGCTATAAAAGTATGGTACAAGATTTCAGCTGTAGACTTAAACTTCAAAATTCAGAGAATGTACGTGGTTGAATAGTAACTGATGCTCCAGTAATATTATAGATGGTATAAAAGTGTGATGCAGGGTTTCAGCTGGAGACTTAAAATCGAAAATTTAGATACTGGTAGTTCGATAGTAACTGACGTTCCAGTTATATTGTGTAGATGGTATAAAAAGATGGTGCAAGATTTCATCTGGAGATTTAAACTCAAATTCAGATAATGTCTGTGGGTGAATAGTTTTAACATTTCATTTTGTGAAATTATGATAGATATAGCCGTTTTGGTCTCTTCTAATTAAATAGTTTTGACTTAGATGTCTGTCCGTCTTGCGCAGTAAATTCGGCCTAATTTATCAACAAATAATTCATCAAATTTTTCTCATATATGATAATACATAAATCTAATCTAAATAGATCCTAGTAAAAAACATTTTATTCGAATAAGAAATTCACAGTGTAGTAGTAGTAATAAACGCCGGGTTTGTTTTGATTTTTCTACTCATTAATCGTAACTTTTTAAATTTAAAATTTTGAACATTTCACTAACTGCAAATAAAGTTGTTGCAATTGTTATAAATTTTCATTTTATTGAAATTTGAGCGAAAAACTTTTTTGGAGAAGGGAAAATAATTGAACTTGAGAAAGTTTGTGTATTGTTTTCCGTACTATTTAACTAGTTATATTTATTATAGAAATGCTTGTCGGTAACGCACTGCTAGCGTCTAAACGGTAAGTCAGAAAATTAAATGTTCGCATCACGCAGCTCTCTCATTAATGGAAACGGTTCTCCCAAAACAATAAATTATTAAAAATAAAACTAGCCATTATTACCTAACGAAAGCAATAAATTGATTATAAGATCAATAAATCCGCAGTTCCATTCCATCGTTCCATTCCATCAAATCATATTTTGATAACGCATTAATTATTAACACGAAGGGTTGCTAACGGAAGGGTAACCAGAACCGGAAATTGCGTGACCTAAAAGCGGTCGCACAACTCGGGTCAGTGTATTCAGGTTGTATCGAATTTTAATAAGTTCAAAATAAGGTGAAAGGAGACTTTAACTAGTTCCTGTAAGAGAAACCGCTGATATGACGTCATTAGATGCAAGTCGACCAAACTGCAATGGTTTTATATTTTAAATTAGTTTTTAGTGATTTAAATAACTGACTGGTCAGTAACTAAGTGTGTTTAGTTGAAGTAATCACCGACGCAGCTGCAGCTGTCTCGCTGAATGGTGAGAGCAAATTTCGAAAAAATATAAACATCCCAGAAAAAATAGTTTATATTTTTTTAAAATCTGATTTCACCATTGCAGTCAGCGGTAAAATTTACAACAATTTTTTATAGTCCCTACAGTGAAAATACGAAAAGGATCACTGATACATTCATTTTCATTGGCATCTAACTGATCGAGGCACGCAGCTGTCTCGCTGACGTAAAAGAAGCGAATTTCTAAATGCATTTTTCATTATCTTAACTTTTTTGAAATTCTAAATTCACTATCGTAATTAATATTAAAATCTGCAAATATATTAGCATTTTAAACTTTCAAATTGCGTGGAAAATACGAAAATGAAACCAGACCATCGTCAAAACGTTTTTTAATTTCAATGGAGTTAAAAAAATTCGAAATGTCGATTTATACAGTTATTAACGCTGATTACGATGGTGAAATCAATTTAAAAAGAAAGTTAAGTAAAAAAATGTTACGAATTTTTAAAGCTAAAATAGCCGTCATTTTAAAACTGTTGAACGAACTTGTCCAATCTATTATCATACACGATTTTTGTGCAAAGTTGAATCAAAGTTAAAACACACACACACACGCGCGCGCGCGCGCGCACACACACACACACACATATATATATATATATATATATATATATATATATATATATATACATATATAAATATACAAGGTAGCAGTTTTAATATAAAATAAAATTACAAACGAATTTATTTTTTAGAAAATTTTAGAAAATGTATGAAAGATACATTGTTGGAATTTTTGAGAAAGCAAAATATTTTAGAAAAATAAATTTGGGTTTAGAACTGGCATGAGTGCAAAAGATCTGCTATTCTCAAATTTACTTTGGGAGTTATTAACGGTTAAGTGAGGGAAAACAAGTGAATGGTTTTGATATGGTTGATCAGAAATGTTTAATGGAAAGTGAATGATTAGAGGAATTGTGAATGATTGGTTTCATAGTTATCTTACAGAAAGAAAACAAGCTGTAAGGGTTAAAGGCTGTTGTGAGTGATGAAGGCATTGTTTATTTTCCGTTTCTGAAGTGTTTTAGGAGCTACACATTTCGCTATGTCCTTTCCTATGTCCACGATTCATGGAATGATGTGCGCATGACCATGTATGTAGGTTTTGTGTGTCATTCGATAGTGGTTCTACACATTTCTTAGTTTTAGGCCCTACTTATAACAAAAATATACACATAATTTTTCCCTTAGTAGAAACCTGAGGTTTTATTTTGCTCTGAAATATAAATGTAATAAATATGTATGGACTCAAACGACTTGTACAGATATTGAACGAGTAGAGATGGTAAAACATCTATGTATATCTATTGACTCTGGCTGTACCTGGAAGCTACTTTTATAAATTATCTTAAAACGAAATTAAACTAAATTCTAAAAGTTTTTTTATCTTCTAAAAACACTGTCCTCTTTTCGTTTAAAAATCTGTATACTTTTTATTGGTTCGTGGTATATTAGAATAAGGATTATCTTGGCGTGGAAGGTATTCCTCTACTCTGACGCCAGTAATACCCCTTCAGAAGAAATTAATGATCATGCATAGCAATAGGAATCGGGATTCAAAGCCAATATTTAGATTTTTTGTTCAAATATTGCCTCTTAAATTCGTATACGTTAAAAATATTTTTTTTTTAATTTATACGGAGTGTGAACA
Source organism: Callitettix versicolor (assembly GCA_022606455.1). NCBI lineage: Eukaryota > Metazoa > Arthropoda > Insecta > Hemiptera > Cercopidae > Callitettix > Callitettix versicolor. The sequence continues at coordinate 4,140,857 of CM040191.1, read as the reverse complement.
ATCATTTATTACACAATAAATACGAATCACATCTAAGAAATCATATTAGTTTTCCATTTCACAAGCCAAGTACAGTGTAAAGCTTTTTACAAAAATTTATTGATTTTAACGCTTAGAATTTTTAACCAAATCCTGAATAAAACAAGGCAAAGTTTGACAGCCGAATTTTTAAAGTCAATTAAAATGTGGTTATTAAATTTAAATGATACACAACATTTATTTAATGTCAAAATAATATCGTCAGAAGATTTCACACCAGCTTTCAGTACAACATTTGATAAAAATAATTCATATTTAGAATGTGTTTGATAAAATTAGTTTTAATTTTGTGTTGTCAGTATAAAAATAAGATCAACTTGTTCAGTTTTAATCTCATGATATTTACACCGTTATTTAAATATATAAAAAAACACGGAATAAAAATGAACATCGGAAGCAAAAGCTCCTTGCCCCATTCTTCGACGTGAATCCAGAGAGAATGTATTATTAAAGAATCAATTTCGTAAAGAAACATCAAAGGAACTGGCGCGCTTTATCAACAAGGCACAGCCTTCCTGGAACAGGTCTGCTGCTTAGCGCAAGAGTTTAGACATTTTATATTCCCCTTATAAAGCACGACTTTCATGTCTATTTACATTAAGACTCGTATCAGGAGAACAGAATGCACCAGCTGCCAGCGGAATTATTTAGCCCTCAAGGTAAACAATCTTGTCAAAATTTAGTTTAACGAAACCCACATGTAAGTACAGTGCGAGTTTCGAAAACACAATTTCGTTTAAATTTATTGACTTTGTTCTCTCTTCTGAGATTGTGCTTCTATATTTTTAAATGTGATTTGGATGTTTTATTTGTTTTCGTTCCACTTTTGAAGACTTAATTAACTTTTTCCGGTAAAAAGAACATTTCAAAATCGAATTTAGGCACATAAAGGAAAAATTAAAGTTTCGTTAATTTATGTTAAAAATATTCTCTGTTTGAATATTATATCATATATTCCGTTTTTGAAACTATTTTAAAATACTCCACCGCTGGAATTTCACATCATAATATTTCTATATCGGAATATCCATTCCTTTGATGGAATTTCCATGAAATATTCCACTACTGAAATATTCCATGATGATATTACTCTGTTATAATATTCCATTTGAATACTTTTGTTATAATATTTCATAGTACGTTGGAATATTTCATTTGTACACTCCTATATTGGAATATTTTATTACAATACAGTTATGTTGGCCTGGTAGAAAACGCTTTTGTTGTAATATTTTCTTAATAGATTTCCAGTTATTTCCAAATTTTCTCGCAATAAATAGAACTGAATTAAACTATTTAACACATACAATGTAAAAAAATAGAACAAGACAAAGTTTAAAACAAGTTTGTTGCACGTTAACTCCGATCAAGGGAAACGTCACATATTCTATTAGTTCAATCAATCAAGAAAGCAAGGTATACCACACACACTAAAGCATTAATCATGTGTCTGTAGAAAATACCTTTCTAATGTACCCGATTATAGCGGTCATTAATGTAACAAAATAATTGCCTATTGTTAATACATGTGTAGGAAGCATAAGATATGGCGCATTTATCAATTTGGAATCGAACAAATACATAACACACTGGGAAGTGAATTTGTTGAATTCTTACACTGTTGGGCGGCCTGCATTGTTTAATTTTCTTTCTCATTGTTTAAGTTTGTTTTAATCATTCATTTTAAACAATAATGAAAAAAAACATTGTTACTGTTTTTACGGGAAAAAATATCTATGTGTTCAATAACGTCTAGAGTACAGAATTTCGTACAATAGACTTTTTGGAAGCTTGAAAATTTTTACTTTATAAATATTTATGAACTAGTAACAACTTATAAACAAAATTAAGCTGTTTTTTGTCAAAACTTATCATAAATGTGTTAATATTTGGTAAAATTCCAAATTAAAAAAGTGTTTAAGTATTTTTAACATTCAGGCTACTTCCGAAATATAAATTTTTATTATTTCAAATGTACTTTTTTTTACCTCCTTTTAGTTACCTCCTTCCGGGCAGTTAAACCTAGAGAGGTTTTGATGTGTTTGTTATATTTTGAAAGTGTACCTAACCTACTAAGAGGATGTACTTTACCGTTAGATAGATAACACGACAATATTTTTAGACCATTCATTTATGTCTGCAGTAAATAGCCCGATAAAATAAAATTGCAATAAAAGATCAGTTTCCGTATGTCGGCCTTTGTATTTCGTCCAAGTGAAACGTTTCCCCTAAGAGGGGTCATTAAAAAGACAATATCGTTATTTCAATTCTTCAAATAACTTGTTTTAGTGGTCGTAAACAGAAACATTTTAGGGCTGAAGGTAAGTTGAGTGCGACACGACTGAAGAGTTGATTAGATAAGCAACATGGATGTCGGCGTTTAGGACTTAGCCCCGTTAGGACGAAAACAATGACACTTACCCACGACTAGTTACAACACAAATTTAATTATGTTTACTTAGTGCTACACATATCCATTTAAACACTAACAAGAACACAGGCACTCTTAATTAAGGCGAAATGTTTTCTGTTTAATATATGCAGCGTTAAAGTCACTGCATAAAAACGTTTGCGTCATTTACCTTAACACCCAAACACAATTATTTCTCTTTAATCGTGTTTATTGCAGCGTCCGCTAGTGTTTATCTATCCAGTATATTTAAGTGTGACAGAGACAGAAACATTACTTTAATAAGATCATATATTTCTGTCTCTTTCGTAAAAAATAAATGTCGAAAAGTTTTTCATATTCAATTATTTCTCCGAAAAATTCGGCAAAACGTTTCATTTTTTTCAATTTACTCCCGAACCCTTGCAATGCCTTTTGTTTCAAATTTGACACTTACTTCAGCTATGATATCTTCATATATGTCTAAAATTTGGACAAACTCTGACGAACATAGTTTGAGAAATGGACCGATTTAATTTTTTCGAAAACACTCACACCGGATTTCTTGTAAATATGTTGATTCATACGTTTTGTTTGTATGCTTATAGATTATATTTGATCAAAATCTTTATGACCGATTTTCATAAAATCTAATTTTTATTATTTTGTTTTGACAAAAAGCATTAACAACTTTTTCTTTTTAATTAAACAATAGTCCCGAGATATAGAACATCAGTTCGATCATTACGTTTAGTTTGTAGTGCATCAACAAATAGAATCACGGATATCTAAGTAAAAAATGTTGGACTCAGAGGACCTGAAAACTTCAAAATTTCAAGATTAATTGTTTTCACTGTATACAGATAGAAATAGGAGCAGGGACTCGGCGGTCAATGTGGCTAAAGCACCGGTTAATCTACTGAATCACCTTAAAGTTCTTAGTTCGGGCAGCAATTACTCCCGTTGTTTTCTCTTACTGTTACCGCTGATCCCTTGTTCTCATTAGTCTAACTGGCATAAAGGAATACAGGCAGAAGTAAAAGTGCCCTTTTTTGCTTTAACAAAAGTGAAACACTTCAGGAAACTAACATTTATTTTTTACTCAAAGAAGAATTGTAATCATTTACAAATTTTCCTTTAAAGCGTTTAGAGAATATGCGACTCTCCTAAGCTTTGGTTGGCTCGGACTCCTCATTGACATTGACCCATTAAATCTAACCAGCTCTCCACCTGGTCAAACTCTTCTGCAGCGACAATGACGATGGAGTTTTGAACGTGCATGTTGGATATTGTTTCCTTTTCCCAAGCCACCAAGCTAAATAAAAAACATATAAAAGGTTGTGTGTGTGTGTGTGTGTGTGTGTGTGTGTGTGTGTGTGTGTTGAGCAGATGAGTGAGTGTAGTGTGAGATCGCTAAGCCCATCAGCTGCTCATCTCAGCTGCTTCCTCCGTTCTGATGTTTATTAATTCAAAATGACCTATTGAATAACGAATCAAAAGTATCTAAAAATACAAAAACAAAAAACTGTAGTCGTAGTTTAAAATTTGCAAATTTTTATTAGCGCGCCAAAGTAATTTCATGACTACTACATTAATGGCATAGGCTAATTAAATAACAATAATTTAGAATCTGTTGTTTAGTCTCCGTTAACATGTTTGTGGATCCTTGATGTTTTGCTCATCAGAAATGGTAATAAGATTTAACAGTTTTTATGACTTCCCAAAAAGAATGATAATAATAGAAATTTATTACAAACAAAATAATAAACATTGATCAAGAAAACAACCTTAAAGACAAGGAAAGATGTTTTTCACATAAAATAAATAATAAGAAACTAAAGTTCAAAGTGCAATAAAGAAAAACATTTTAAATTAGAATTTTAAGCCAACTCACATAGACTTGGCATATAAGCTGTCAACCGGAATTCTTATTTTTAAAAGTAAAAAAGTAATTCAGTAGACCAAATGTTAATATGGGTAAATAATAAACAAAAGTTTAACCAAATAAAAACCATACAAAGGACAACTATAAAATAAAAAAAAACATAAATTACTTCCTTTTTAAAAATTTCAGAAAAAAATAATAAAAAAACTTATAAGTTATAAGAAAGCTATTCTTATTTTAGAAGTAGATAAATTAAATTACAATGCGACCAGAAACTTTCATGTTTCTTTTTAAATACATAATTTTTAAACCGCAGCACCTTTCAGTCACACAATGCCTTTACAATCATACGCCAAAAATAAATCTGTTAGCAATTTTTAAATCTTCACAGTTTTATTCGATTACAGAACATACCCAAAATTTTTAAGATAGGCATAACGTACGGAACCAGGCCATTAATAACTCTGTCATCCTCTATCATTCCCACTGTGGAACTACAACTTCCGTATTTCTGTTAACATTGTGCGCCTACCCAAAATATAATAAATATCCCTTTTTGCCCCACTGTTGCGCAAAGACCTCTTATACTTCACTCAGCGACAACAAACTACCACAAGTCTTAAAAATAATAAAGTACTTCTAACATTTCTCTTGTTGCTATCTCTTATATATCACCCTGTTATTTATATTTAGATATGTAAGATATTGCTTAATATATATATATATATAACTCAATCAGCCCTATCATATTTTGAATGAAATTGTAACCCAAGAAACATTATATAATTATTTATTTCATAAATTGTCCATTATTTACAATAGTTTTGTATAAATAAATTTGTTTCATAGTCCTCTTACACGACATAACACAAGCAATTCTCCATACCAGCTGCACTTTACCATAATACAAATTTTACTACCCAAAGAACAAACTAACGTTTAATTGTATTTGTAAACATTCTACGATTATTCAACACTTACTTAAATCCCAAATACTAATAATTACCTTTTCAAATTAAAAGTATAACTCAGATTGAATTAAAAAAAAATACTTGTAATTTGTATTATATTTAATAAACTATCCTCTAGTTTACGGATGGACCGTAATAAAACATATCACTTTAGTAACTAACAATTAGTTTGCAGGTAGCTCAAGAACTGCATTAATATATCATATTTTCTTTGATTTTCTTTGCTGGTCTAAAAATGTCAGTAATTCATAAGAATTATACAATAATTACACAAGTGCATTATAATTCCAAAGTTTTGAGTGGGGAGCAAAAAAAGAGGGTTCTCAAAACTGCAATATTTCGGGGATCATAACCAAGATAAATTTTCTACGTATTGGTGAACGATTTTTTTTTAACTATTGGTGAACGAATATTTTGTTTGTACATACATTTTGATTAGAAGGTCCGAAATTGATTTAAAAAAATGGAAATATTCCGGCGAATATAAGAATTAGGAAACTGAAATTTGGAATGCAGGCAGATACTAGCTCAACAATGTTACATTTTCGTTCCAAAATTTTAATTGATAAAAAAATGAAGCTATTTAGAAAACCTGTTCACTCTTTCACCTGACACAATTTAGTTTAAACCAATAAACAACTAAATATTTTTTAATTTTGTTTATTCTTAAATTCTTTACCGGACGACAAAAGAATTCCCTTCAGTCTGTTCATTCTGTTCTCCTGATAAATCTTAATTTAAGTAGACATAAAAAGCTGCAGTCAGGCTCTATAAGGAGAATATAAAATGTCTAAACTCTTGTGTGAAGCAGACACATGTAGTAAGGCTGTTCATTGTTGATAACGTTAAAGTCTCTTTGATGTTCCTCTACAAAATTGATTCTTTAATATTAAATTCTCTCTGAATTCTGTATTCACGTTGAACGATGTGTTATGAAATTCAGGCATAAAAATTGTCTATTTTTAAATTTTACTGATTCCACAAGAAATTTATGGTGAATTATTAAACTCTTAGTATAACGTAAGAAATCTAAATATTTTCTGATTAGTTCTTAATAACAAGTAAAAGCCGCCTCGGTGGCCTAGTTGATAGCGTACTAGGCTTTCACCACGAGGACCCGGGTTCGATTCCCGGCCAGGGCTTGGCATTTTCATACGCTATAAATCATCCCATCGTCTGCATTAGCCCAAGTGTGCACAATAGTCGAACGTTAAACACCAATAAAAAAAAAAAAGTAAAGACATACAAAAATGCATAAATAATAGTATTCCGACAAATTTAAGTAGAAATTAAATTAGAAATAAACGCCTGATATATTTTCTATATTGTAGGTAGAATAAAAGTATTTAAATTAAAAATTTTAATTCTTTCACAAATATTTAATTTAACATGTATCATGGTGCAAGTACACAAATTTATATTGGTACAGTAATTATTTCCCCCAAACAATCTGGTCCGAGTGAAAGTGTTGAGGAAACCGAAAAATAGGCCCAACTGGTCAAAATCGGTTCGGAAAAGACTATCTCGACAATAGTCGGAGTTTGTTTTTAATTTAGACCTTGAATTGAACGTTTATTTTAATGAAAATTTGCTATACTGACCAAAGTCTGAGCAAAATGTAATAAACCGATTTTGTGAAAGCAAATTGCTCTGTTTAATTATCGAAGCTATGAATGGAATAATCATCTCAAAACAAGCAGAAAACAAGGAAAAGACAGCCATTGGTTGCTGTTTACTCAACCATTTTTTTCCCTTCAAATTTTTCCTTTTTTAATTTTTGTCTTAAAATTGTTAAAAAAAATTTCCTTAAAATTTGCTAAGAATAAAACACAAGGTGCCTTTAACACTGTAAACAAAATGTATTTCGCAATAACGAGTGTCTATAAATATTATTAATGAGAAGTCAGCAACTACACGGAAAGGCTTAGAAGTCACAATACGGCGCTCATTAGGCTTGTCAAATAACGTTTATGAAATTGAAGCAAATTATTACAAACAAGTCTCTGTCATTTAACATTAATTAATTAACAATAAGATCATACGCCTGCGCACTGGTGCATTCCTTGCATACTTAAATCTTAATATATCACTAGCTGACTGTGTCATTATGGAAATTACAAGGAAAGCTGGTTTTGTAAATAAGCGGTGTGTATACACTGCACTACCTTTCTAATAAACATGCCATTACTAAGAAATATACGTATTTCACTCGAGCTATGATAAAATGTTAACTATAATAGTCTATACACGAGCATTATATGATGGTTAAAGTTCAACGAAATAAAAACTCCGTGGAAAATATTGCGTTCTTTATCACATTCACTTTAACCATGTAAAAATGTCTAAAAAATACTCAAATGAAGCCTTTTTAATGTCAAGTTTTCGGATTTTCGACAATAAACATTAAACCGGATCAGTCTGAGAGATTCTTAATGTACGTTTTGTTTGTAGGTACTGGTTTTTACTTTCATAGGCCTATAATTGATTGATCGATACTTTAGAGGTTAGGTGATTCGATGGATCCTACGACCGCGATCAAAGAGTCTGTTGAGCAACTAAGCCTCTTAGATTTTTGTTTTGTTTTGTTATTTTAAGGCGAAAAGCACTTTGAGGGCGACTTGGCAAGGCGGAACGTTACCGCGTTCCTTGATATATAAGTATATAAGACTTTTATATATGACTTATAATACTTGTTTTAGGGACCTATAGTTTACGTTTATGAATAGGTATATGAGAATTTTTTTTAAAGTACGTATAAGACTTTTATTAAAAAAAAAAAAATTACTTTAAGGCGAAAAGCACATTGAGACTATTATCGTATCCCTAAATTTAAGTGAATGTAAAATGTCCAGGCGTATAAAAACTATGGTGACTATGAAAAAAATCGTTCCTCATATTTGATAGATCAATCCATTTTCAGGTCTCCTCAGTCCAAATATTCGGATGTACATAATCTGTGTGTTTATAAACATAGCTGGTGATTTAAATAATTTGATCAAATTATGCATGCAATTTTTAATTTGTTAATCTGTAGAAATGCATTTATGGAATAATTTTTGTGTGAAGCTTTTCTTCTCAAAAAACTTTGAAATCGTGATTTCATTAAAATTGCTTTATGCTCAAATTACAGTGCTTAAGTACCAAATAAAACGTTAGGGTGATATATTTCATTGTTTTTTGTTATTTTAAGGCGAAAACACATTGAGGCTATTATCGCCTCCATAAATGTAAGTGTAAGTGTAAAGTGTTAAAGTCGTAAGTGTAGTGTTGCGAGTGTAAGTGTGTGTTAGACTCGGGTACCGCGAGGGATTTCTAAATCCCCTCAATAGTTGCAGCTGGTCTGCACCCCCTCCGGGGGACGCTATATTCAAAAAAAAAAACTTTGTTCTCAAAATTCGTTTACCAAATTTCACTAAATTTTTTGTTACGAAAAAGAAGCATAGCTTACGTCATTTGGCAAATTTGAAATAAAAGATATATACGTTTCGGGAGTAAAACCAAAAGTAAACTCTGTCCTCAGAACTCTTGGTTTTTATTTCAAATTTGGGTCAATTGATTTTTAAAAAATATTCGTTTTTTTTATAAAGCGTCGAAACAATTTTTGTTGGTAAATTGAATTGAGGAATTGTCTGCGCCATTTATTTGCATTCGAGACATTTTGAGAACCGGCAACACATAACTCGAAACTTTCTATCACAATTTTCTAAAATTCGAAATACTGTACGTTTATAACCAGCAACGATACGTTTATTTGTTCGACCTTACGTTTGGACGCTAGTGGTCCTTAAGGTACTATGTTTTCCTAACAAGACCTGTAAATCACAAGCAAGGGTTGTAAATCATCCATTAGTGAATCATCTGTGAGTAATGGGACTTAATCCAAATAGGATTACTGGTCCTTGTTTACCGCGACATTGATAAGGGTAATTAGGTTTTAGGGTGGGTTATAGGGGAGTGGGGAGTGCTTATCAACATCAATGTGCAGACTGTGATAAGGATTATGTGGCGAACACGACGAGGCAGAAATATAGTTAGGATGTTTGTGGTAGCCTACGAGTGCAGATAAGCACAATACTGTACTGTGTTCATTACTTCCGGGACACTCTTTATAGTTACTTCCAAAGTGCGACAATTTGATACAATAATGCCTAACTTTCCTGCTTGCTCGGCTTCGATTTTATTATTATATATTTTTTTAAAAACACAAAATTTTCCACATTCAATTGCGTAAAAAAAAATAATATGAAAGCTATTGAGAAAAGAAAAGATAAAATCGGTCTAATTTGTTAAAACCGGTTTGGCAAATTTTGGTCACTTTAAAATGCATAACTTCATTCAGTGCGCTAAATTTGATATAAAAGATTTAGGATTAGAGAGAAAATTAAAAAAACCGACGGTAAAGTTTTCTTACAGTTTATTACCAAATAGTAAATTTTGCTATTTGCCATAATGATTGAGTTCATTATAATGATAATGAACTTCATATTTGGCCAAAGTTTGAGTAAAATCCGATCAAATGATTTTGATTAATTAGGCCGATTTTATATAGGTTTTTCAAATCCAAATCAAAAGCCGATTTTGAAAAATTCAGATTTTATGAAGTTTTTATGAAATATGACGTGAAAACAATTTTTTGAATCTTTTAAACAAATCTAAGTTGCCAAATGTCATTACACACACACACACACACACACACACACACACACACACACACACACACACACACACACACACACACACACACACACACACACACACACACACACACATACATACATAGGCATAGGCCTACACACACACACACACACACACACACACACACACACACACACACACACACACACACACACACACACACACACACACACACACACAAATAAACAAATAACAAAAAACAGACTCTGGAAAAATCCTTCAAATCTTAGATTTGTTTTTTGCTATAAAAGTACTTTATAATTCTTACAGTGAGAGGTTAATATAGTCGAGGTTAAAAAAAAGTAGGGTTTAACAAAAAATAAAAACAGTCAGCGTTCAGTTTGTTATCAAGGGGGTGAATGCAATAGCTTTAGGGTGTACAGTGAATAGGGCATTAATTGAGAGATGATAAATACACGATTACAAAATATACACCACCCGCTTTGCTCCAGAGAGCTTTGATTGGTTCTCTCCATTTCCAATCAGCATCCGTTTTATAGCTCGTCATTCTATAAAGGGGAAGTAACAGCAATTACAAAGTATTACGTTTTGCAATTAAATTTATGGTTCACTTGAGCGGCTAATGGTGTTCGAAATTAAAGTGTTACGGTGCCTTGTGAACATTCCAATTAATTAAAACAATTTTATTTACTAGTATGATCTTAATTATTTAATTCTTTATGCGTTTGGTAATTTGTTGTGAAGATGCTTTTTAGAATATGTACATACTCTAGGTCTACTGGTTTTCGCTCGAACATCTGCTGAGAAAAATGGGATGCAATTCCAAGCTATAGTTTAAAATAAACAAACTTTTTTAAAAACGGAAGGATATTTCTCGTCCTGTGAAATACGTTGGAACGTTAATGACCTACCTCTAGTTCTCTGACAAACCTGAGTATAGATTCCGCTGTGTCTGTTGCCTTCACGTGAAAACTGCAAGTTTAGTTCTTTACTTCTTGTTAGAACAAATCTTGTGACAATATCTTTCATTAGGATTATTAACTGTTTTACTGTGAATTCATCCTCTGTGTAAAAACAGGAGACAACAGTAATCTCTGTGTCACAGTACGCTTAGAGAAGTATGCCGTGCATCCACCAGACACTGCTACAGTCCTTAGAAGCAAAAGTATGAGTGCTACTATTAGAATGCCTCTTTATTGTTTGAGCGTGAACTCGATCCTATAGGGAATACTCCGGGAAGTGAAATCCTCCAGAAAACTTGCTCCTCCAGGAGGGGGGAAATCTCCAGGGGTAATCTATGGGAAGTGAAATCCTCCAGGGAACTATTCCTCATGGGGAAATCCTCCGGGAAGAAAAATAATCTAGGGAACTTGTTCCTCCAGGGGGAATCCTCTAAGAAATGAAATCATCCAAAAAATTCCCTCCTCCAGGAGGGAAATCCTCCAGGGAACTCGCTTATCCAGGTAGGAATCTTCCGGGAAGTGAAATATTCCAGGAAATTACTCCTCCAAAAGGATATCCTCCAGGTAACTCGCTCCTTTGGAGGGAAATCTCCTAGGAAGTGAAATCTTCCGAAATCCCTCCTCCAGGAGGGGAAATTCTTTATAGAACGAGCTCCTTTAAGAGGGAATCCTCCAGGAAACTCTTCTCTTGTCTTTTCCTTCAAGACAAAGTAATTTTTTAAGATATGTTGAATTTTGTGTTCCTGTATGTTCTGCTCTGAAGGACCTGAATGTTTGTGTAGAAGATTAGTTTCGACATTAGTGCACAGTGCATCAGTGCGTTGATCTAAACTGACATCGGCTTTTCTGAATTGTCTAACTGCAGGGTAAGTAGAGTTGATGGTGCTGGATAACCTGCTTCAGATTTGTTTGTCAACTTGTGTGATGAATGACAGTCGTATGAGCTAGAAATATGGCGGGACACTATCTTAGGGACCTCCAGTTGCCTCCGCCGAAATTCACCAACTTATTTGGAAAGTGAAGCAGAGTAAGTAAGAACCATATTGCTAATAATACTATTGTTTTAGAAATAGTATACTGATCGTTTTTGATTACGTTTACTAGAGAATTACTTTTGAAAAAGGAGCAGTTGGAAGAGCTCATAAAATTAGACCTTAAATTGTAGTAGTCTTTGTTGGGTCGTTAAAATTTTATGTGCCGTGTTGATTTGAATTACGCTTGGCAAAATAATTAATTTTGGTAGCTTTATCGATGAAAAAAGCAACATTTCTACAACTTGTTCAAAATGACGGTCATTCAAAAATTTCTGATGTTAATTCAGCGAGTGAAGGGAGGTCGACCGTTCGGCATTTCGTTTGGTCGGTGTTTACTGTTTGGCCAAACGCATCGACCGATATGGCGCCTGTGATTTACGATAACGAGAAAATATTTAGGAAAGGAAATTTTTTGAAAAGAAATTTCAAAAATGTCTTACAGGTGTTGAAAAGAATATTTTTTGTAAGTGTATGTCATCCAGTTTTGACCTATAATGTTTTTGGAATCACTCCGCGTTCCAATCACACAGAAAAAACTTAAAACAACCGCTCATTTTTGTCTCATTCACAGCTCTCGAAGTATTTAAGGATTTTGGGATCGAGATTAAATCTAAAAGAACACTTCCAATTTACTAAAGTTTTGATTGAATAATGTCCTTTCGGGTTTGTTAGGGTGTCGCTGCCACATGCGCCCATCTGTTGAACAGTAGTCAAATATAAGAAAATAAATGAGCCTACCCGTGGTCGTTTATCACGCTACTGTATACAGGGTGTGCACAAACAATGTACCGACTTTAGTTACATTCGTACACAAAACCAAACTTTAAGCAAACATCGTGCTCTTTGTTCTGATTGGGATTCAGCCGTCTAAAAGTGAAATCTGACCACTTGTTATTTAATTTATGATTTTCTTTATTGGATTCACTCTTTTCAGTTTTCAAGTTAGAACAAAAACAATACTAAATAAATATTTCTTCATAAACGGTTTACCGAAATTTGACTCGTGTAACTTTTGTGTATCCAAAGAAAAGTATCTTAGAAAGATAGTATATTTGATTATAAACTTTTAGTGGAAATATCCGTTTTGAGATTCTTTGAGTTCATAAATTTTTTTTGAGAATATTTGTCTTTTTGTTTGTACACACATCTGAAGCACGTGTAAAGGCCAAACAGCCGGGTCGTTTTCGTTCAAATTTTGAAATTGTACGGGCGTCCTGTTTATACCTCATAATTTCAATGCAATACCAACTTTAAGTTTTGATTGGATACTTGTAATACATATTTTTTAAATATACGCTTAATCCCTGGGAAAATAATTACCTAACCACTGATATCTTAATTTGTATTTTATGATTATGATTATTATTTATTATTTTTATTATTATTTATTATTATTATTATTATTATTATTATTATTATTATTATTATTATTATTTATTATTATTATTATTTTTTTATTTATTTTTTTTTTATTAGGAACTTTTGTTTAATTTACATTTTTGCTCTGATTATCTGATTTGAAAAGTCTTTCAAATATTATAATTACAAATTTTTTTCTCTGTAGTTTTCGAACCTTAACGTTTTATTTGCGTGCTTAACAACTACATTTGGGTTCTTAACAGCTATATTTGGGTACTTAACAGCTACATTCGGGTGCTTAACATCTACATTTGTGTATTTAACAACTACATTTAGGTACTTAACAACTACAATCTAACAATTATCAATAATCTACAACAACTACAATCAATAACAATTACAACTACAATTACAATTACAATCTTAACAAGTACATTTCATTACTCAGTAGCTACAATTGCATGCTTAGCAGCTACATTTCGGAGCATAAATGCTACATTTGGGTGCTTAACAACTACATTTCACTGTTTAGTATCTACAATTTCGTGTTTAGCAACTACATTTGAATGAATTTAATTCGAAAATGAACCCTGACTGCCATCAAATTTAATTTTTTAATTTCAACGGATTTTGAAAGTCCAAAATGCACATTTATTTACGCTGATTTTTACGCTGATTACGATGGTGAAATTATATTTTGAAAATAATTCGAGATTTAAATGTTATGAGTTTTTAAAGATTTGATTTGCCGCCATTTTGAAACTGTTAAACGGATAGGGTAATATACTTGTCAAAGTGAATACAAGCAAAATAATGGTATAAACGCACACGCAAACGACTCCTTTAAGAACTGATCTCTGTAGTTCAGGATCGGCAGCATCTGGGTCTTATTTATCATTATGGCAGCTCTAATAGTTCATTTCGCAACGGAAACAAGCGAGTCATAAAGCTTGAACTATTGATTTTATAATTAGTTCACATTTATGTTGGCTTTGGTTGTTATAAATTATATTAACCAGTAACTACAGGACATATTGAAACAGCCCATATATCACCGAGGAGATCCTTTGTGTGAGTGAAATGTGCATTCAGTGATGGGTTTAAGCAGTCACATCCCAAACGGGGGATGATAAATGGATGACGGAGCTTAAAGGGGATTATGTCCCACATCCTCCAGGCGCAGTGAGTAAGTCAAGATTAACAAATTTCGAACTACTTGATATTTATTTTGAATACTGTAAGTAATGATTTCGTTACTGATGTAAAATAGTGTTAAGAGAGAATGACGCAATAAAGTTTTAGACGGACCCAGTTATCAGAACATCTTCCATTTAACTTTATACGGAATCGTTAAACTGTCATAAAAGTGGAACAACTAGTGTAGAAAATAAATTAATAGACAATAACAGAAAATACGTTATTGTCTGAATTTAATGAAATTTGAGAAACGTACGTTTTTCATTTGCTGAATTGGAATTCAATACTGTCTGGTCTGCGAATTTTGTTAAATACGCCCAACTAGCTGTTACTTCCCTTCATAAGGCTCGGTGGCTAAAGCACCGGTCAGTCTGCTGCGTATTTGAACTGCGCATCTCAAGGTTGTGAGTTCGAGATGCAGTTACTAACCTTTGCTTTACCTTTACTAGCGCTGATCCACTGGCATAAAGTATGGATGTTATGGGGAAAAACCTTTCCTTTATTGCAGGAATTAGTAAATACATTATTAAAAAACACAGTGCATAAACATTGCACAAACTTCCTCATGTTCAACTATTAAAAAAAAAAAAAAAAACAAAAATCGGTATGCAAGTTACTGAGAGAGAAACTGGGTTTGGTTTTTCAAAATCGATTCATCAGGTTTTGCTTAATATATAAAAGGACACGTTTGAATTGCACCCTCGGTCAAAACATCCCTCTCCGAATTTTCGGTCAGTTTACGAAAACAATAGCCTTCTAGCTGTTCAATGGGGCAATTCAACTGTAATGTTAGTGAAATTCCTGTTAATGGGCATCCCTAAATGTCACTTATCGTTGGGGTAATTCAACTGCCTTCTTAATTGAACTCCTTAAATTTCACTTATAGTTGGGACAATTCAACTGTTATGTTAATGGAATCCCTAAATGAACAATTCAACTGTCCTGTTAATGGGCATCCCTAAATTTTACTTATCGTTGGTGTAATCTAATTGTCCTGTTAACAGGCACCCCTAAACTTCACCGATTGTTGGAGGAATTCAACTGTCCTCTTAATGGACTTTCACTGATAGTGTGGAAATTCAACATCACTCCCACTGATCATAACTCAACTCCAAGTCAGTCATAACTAAACTGTTTATTCATAACTGAAGTCAGTGTTAAAAGAAAAACAGAAATAAAAGGAATTTATGATTAGATAATATTTCTAGTTGGTATCAGTCAGTGTTTTACGTAATTATTTAAATTTAAAATTGTCAACACTGACTCTAATTGTAAATATTTCTTTATGACCTCTGATATTGAAAATGTAGTCCGATTTTCTGGTTTTTGTCTGTGTTTTTGTAATATTAAAAAACTTTTTTTCTTATTACTGTATTATACATTGAGTTTAAACAATTAAACGTTAATAAAAACAGGTCTAAGACGTTCCAATTACAGTAATAACTCAGTTTTTTGAATTACAGTACTGAGAAATACATCATTTAGAATTTTCTCATAAAGATTCTCGAGAGTTAGACTCTATGTAAACCAGATTAAAAATAAGAAACCTTAATCTATATTGTCACAGGTAGAAGATGTTCTTCACTGAATTTTTAGCTGCATGTATGTTGTACCCACATGAGATAGTGGACACGGCCCGTTGTGTATTGCGCGTTACAAAAGGCATTATATATCACCGCGATGTTCCGGGTCCCAAATTGCCAAAAAGTCATTGACTGGACCAGTCATTATGTTTTAAATTTTACGAGTCACAAAAGTTTATTGCCAAAAGATACAATCGGATTTTCAATTGTGTTAAATAACATACTTCCTCCACCACAATGGCGCATTATTTTACGGCGTGTACTAATCAAAACAACGTTAATTATTGTTGTAATCATTTTATTGGCGGGCCTCCGCTAACTCAAGTTTAATAACACGACGCGCATGAAATTACCCGAGCTGCCTCACTGGGGCTACTTTACCAGAGTCGTGTGAATTTGTAAAATTGCCTCGCGTAATTAGATTGTAAAATGAGAGTGTTTTAGTAGCGCTTTATTATTACAAGGCGTGTTTTTTTTTAAATTTATGTTCGTTTCCCGGAATTTTAAATCTGATAATACACAATAGTATTTTAATTTTGAAACGTTCAAGACGCAGGCCGTAAATCAGAGCTTTGTGTCAGTTTTTATTGTTTTATTGCAGTTCTTCTCTGCCGAGCTTGGTTAATTAAAACATTAAGTCTGGAAAATTATCTTTTTAAGTATAGAAATTTGGTTCTGAAACAGACCTGCTACGCGTTCAAGTAAACGTAAAAGGATTGATAATCGCGTTCAAATAAACATAATGGGATTGACAGTCGCGTACAAATAAACATAATGGGATTGATAGTCGAGTACAAATAAACATAATGGAATTGATAATCGAGTACAAATAAACATAATGGAATTGATAATCGAGTACAAATAAACATAATGAAATTGATAATCGAGTACAAATAAACATAATGGAATTGATAATCGAGTACAAATAAACATAATGGAATTGATAATCGAGTACAAATAAACATAATGAAATTGAAAATCGCGTACAAATAAACATAATGGAATTGATAATCTAGTACAAATAAACATAATGGAATTGATAATCGAGTACAAATAAACATAATGGAATTGATAATCGAGTACAAATAAACATAATGGAATTGATAATCGAGTACAAATAAGCATAATGGAATTGATAATCGAGTACAAATAAACATAATGGAATTGATAATCGAGTACAAATAAACATAATGAAATTGATAATCGAGTACAAATAAGCATAATGGAATTGATAATCGAGTACAAATAAGCATAATGGAATTGATAATCGAGTACAAATAAACATAATGAAATTGATAATCGAGTACAAATAAACATAATGGAATTGATAATCGAGTACAAATAAACATAATGGAATTGATAATCGAGTACAAATAAACATAATGAAATTGATAATCGCGTACAAATAAACATAATGGAATTGATAATCGCGTACAAATAAACATAATGAAATTGATAATACAAATGATAATGATAATCGAGTACAAATAAACATAATGGAATTGATAATCGAGTACAAATAAACATAATGAAATTGAAAATCGCGTACAAATAAACATAATAAGATTGATAATCGCGTTCAAATAAACATAATGGAATTGATAATCGCGTACAAATAAACATAATGGAATTGATAATCGAGTACAAATAAACATAATAAGATTGATAATCGCGTTCAATTAATCAAAGCCGTTTAAATTTCGTTATTACTCCAACGTAAAACATTACGGTAAGAAAATAATTTTTGCAAACGCGTCAGGCTTGAGTAAAGTTTTTGCATCATTTCTTTGATATGTGTGTGTGTGTGTGTGTGTGTGTGTGTGTGTGTGTGTGTGTGTGTGTGTGTGTGTGTGTGTGTGTGTGTGTGAGAGAGAGAGAGAGAGAGAGAGAGAGTGTGTGTGAGAGAGCGCGCGCGCGCGGCTGTTACACGATCACGATAGAAATTTTACTCAATAACATGTTTATCAACACTAGCGTTCTGAATTTAGGTTCAATTTCATTCAAACTTGGCACACTAATCGATTTTCGCAATAACTTGAACAAGTTCGTTAAACAGTAAAATTGTTTCAACAGTTCCAAAACGGCGGACATTTTAAATCTGTAAAAATTATAATTTTTCTGTCCTAAATGTTTTTGAAAATCCGATTTGACTATTGTAATCGACGTTGAAAACTGCGTAAATTAGCATTTTGAATTTTCAAAGTTTTCAAAAGAAATTTAATTTGACGTCGGTCAGGGTTCATTTTTTGAATTTTCAATACAATTTAAAATATTAAAATGCTAATATATACGTATTTTAATGCTGTTTGTCAGCGTTTCAAAGGAGGGTAAGATAAAAAAAAATACTTTTGGGAAATTTATTTCCATCACGTCAGCGAGACAGCTGTGTGCCGTGATTATTTTTAATTACAGTGTCAATTTAAAAATATACAAAATTAAACTAGGGTGAGCGCGTAACTTTCACTAATTAATTTACGACGGGGGTGACTGACGCGCATGGACATTAGACCTTCCGTTGCCTCTACTTGTCGACTCTCTCAAGCGTTTGCACATAGGGACAGAGAAAGTAATGGAGCAAGTCAAGTATAGGTAGGTACGGTGACCGTATTTTCCAAGAAGATTGCTAGACTTTTTACATGTAAGGGACCTTTTGGGTTCATGTCAACGTAATAAAGCACAAACATTTAATTTAAAAAATGTGTCTATTTTCATTAATATCAAACAGAGAATAACAAAATTACAGTAACAAAATCAATCGCTGAAAGATTTCGAAATGTCATTCATCTGTATTTAATAACAATACTAAACCTTGAAATAAAACTTCTGTTTAAAATTTTTGAAGAACAGTTTGGAGTTGGTGGTTTATTACTTCAATCATATTTGTAGAGTTTACTTTTTTTTATCAGTGCCTTTTTAATTTGTTCGTATATTTCAAAGCACGATTTTTATTAGTTTGTATAAATTATTATAAATCCTTTAACATATTCAATGGTCATAAATTATTTCACAGATTTGTTTAGAAATATAAACTGTGGTTATGTTTAGGCAGTATGATAAGCTAACTGTTTCTCTTGTAATAAGTTCATTTCGCCTGATTCATTTTGTTAAGAACTTACTCAATGGTGTGTTAAAACAATTGCAGAAACACTACTCAAATGTTTTTTTTTAGATTTAAGATTGTCTTTGATATCACATTTATCGCCTTGAGCAAAATATTTTACAACTTAAGCCAATTTTTTCCTTCAGTCTACAAATCCGAGTCTTAACGAATTTCCGAGATACCGGGACATAAACCCGAAATTCGGGACTGTCCCGGAAAAACCGGGATGTATTGTCACTACAAGTTTAGGATGAATACGGGCATTCGAAAATTCAGATATTTCTTTCACTTGATTCCAATTTATTAGTACTAACACGCACTATATGAATAACTAATTGTGAACTTTTCAAAGCAGGTGTTTTTTGATAAGAAAAAAAAGTTAACTTAGTAGTATAAACATTTACAAATTGGATAACTAAAGAGACATATTCGACGCACTCAGCTGTCTCGCTGAATTGATGAAATGTCTTACGTAATTATTTGATGTTATAATAATTTAAAAATCCGATTTCATTCCCACAATTAGCACTATGTTCTGCATACATTAATTTTAAAATTTCGTTCAAAATATGAAAAAGAACCCTGATCGCCTTACTAAAATTCATTTTAGTAATGTCAATTGATTTGAAAAATTACTGCAAAAAAATTAACGTTGATTACTATTACTTTTTTAATATTTGAAATAACCGCAATTTTGAAACTATTGGGAGGACTTGGTTGTTGATGTGACTAAAGCATATTTTTTGAAGTGGTCTTCTGTGTCTCTGAACTGCGCGCACCTTAGGTTTTTAGTTTTAGCTGCAGTTGCTCCCGTTGTTTTACCCTTAACGTTAACGCTGATCCCTCATTCTCATTAGTTAGTCCAACTGGCATAAAGTATGAACATCAACCAAGATTTTACCAAAATTGTTAAGTTTGAATCAAAGAGTACTAATACAGATAACACACACACACACACACACACACACACACACACACACACACACATATTGGCACTAACTAACTAACATATATATTGGCACATTGGCATTAACTAATTACGAAAACTGTCAGGAGTTAGCAAAATATTTTTTTGACCTTCTTAATTGCCCCGAACCCAGCAGACGGTTCCCTAAAGAAAACTGTGCTGACACTTACCCTGAATCGTTACCACCAACACAAGAAGAGATCGAGGATCACATACATAGACTGAAAAACAACAGGGCATCCGGAGAAGATGGAATCATTGCAGAACTTCTGAAGAATCTCGGACCGAACTCATTACAGGAATTAACAAATATCATCACGGATATCTGGCGAACGGAAAAATTACCGGATGACTGGAAGTGTGCTCTTATTCACCCCCTACACAAGAAAGGAGACAGAACAGACGTGAACAACTACAGAGGAATTTCTTTACTACAAGTTACTTACAAAATACTCTCAACATGTCTTCTTCAAAGAACACAAAAACAGATAGAATACAGAATTGGTGAGTACCAGGCAGGCTTCCGTCCAGGTCGCTCGTGCACAGAACAAATTTTCAACCTGAAAACAATATTGCAAGTAAAAGCTAAAAGGAATGTCCCAGTGATCTGTACGTTCGTAGATTTCAAAAAAGCGTACGATTCCATTGATCGAAAATCTTTGTTTAATATCCTGGAAGAACATGGACTTGATCCTAAAACACTGCGACTGATCAAACAAACACTGACAGGCACAATCGCTAAGGTGAAATTTATGGGGGAAATTTTCAAACCCTTCCTGATCACAACTGGAGTTCGCCAAGGAGATGGACTCTCGCCTCTCCTTTTCAATCTGGTGTTGGACAAAGTTATCAGGGAATGGGAGAAAGAATTAAAAATTGAAGGGCACTGGAAACCAGTTCGACTTGGAAGACCTAAGGACAACACAGAAATCGCGTGCCTAGCTTTTGCAGATGACCTGGCCATACTCACAGATAATGAAACAACAGCGATTAAACAGATAGAAGTCCTAAAGGAATGTGCAGAGAGGATCGGTCTACAGATCTCGTTTAAAAAAACCAAATTCTTCTGTACAAAATTAAATATTTAAGAACTAAACACAAAATATGGTAAGATAAACAGAGTCAAGCACTTCAAATATCTGGGAGAAATTCTTGAACCCACAGGTGGCGAGAAGGCTGCGCAAAAGGTTCGGCTACTGAGAATGAAGAGGGCTCTTGGTATAACGCGTGATATCTACAATAAGAGATGTATGTCGACGCACACAAAAATCAGACACTACAACACAGTCATAAAACCGGAGGTATTATATGCAAGCGAGACGCTAGCACTCCACACAAAAGCTACCATGGAGGGTATTTTGAAGGAAGAACGCAAAATCTTGAGGAAGATCCTTGGCCCGAGATTAACAGAAGACGGATACAGGTTGCACTCCCGGAAGACTACAGAAAGATATCGAACCTGGCAGCAGATATCAGAAGAAGGAGGTTTCGGTTCTATGGACATATCAGTAGACTCCCAACAATGAGACTTGCCAACAGAATCCTTAAGTATATACAAGGAGTCAAATCAACAACGTCGTGGATCGCACAAGTCAGAATAGACCTACATGACGCAGAAATAGACTCAACAGACGTTGAAGACAGGCACGTATACAGGAGAAAGATGCTCGGTTGGAAGGTCCCAGAGAATGAAATCCCAAAGAGAGCAGGGGTAAAATGGACGGAGGAGCGGAAGAGGATCCATGGGGACAGGATGAGGGAGGTGTGGAGGATTAGAAGGAACAAGACATGAGTCGGAGTGCTTTGCGTGATCCAACAGGGTCTATACGCAAATAATAATAATAATAATAATAATATATATATATATATATATATATATATATATATATATATGTGTGTGTGTAAATTGATTTATAAAATACAATTTTATTTATGAAATACAATTTTATTACAATTATATTTTTAACGACCTTTCATAAAATGATCTAGAGGTCAGGATCGTGGTCATTTCAAGGTTCCGGGTTTGGGTGTTACCATGACGTCTGCTCCAACAGCTTATTTTCCAATGGAATTACGCTAACAATCCAATCAAAAATAATTTTACACAAGATTGGGATAAAGAAATTGAGCGAAACGTTTCTTACAGTTGGGTGACTAGTGTCGTGACGATTTCCTTATGGAATTGCTAATTTTTATTTTAGAAAGTTGGTATAACTGAAATACAGTAAAATCGGTCGCTAAGTTACTTCCTGTTTCGTAACGTAAAACAGATCAAACGATTAACATAAATTCTTCAGTCATCACGAACGGCCGGGTCTAATCTTCGACAGTCACGTTTTTCGAAGTAAAAATCCTTTTTACCCGATGTAGGACATGTTTGGTTGTAGCCTACACCTTAATAAAGGGCGTTACTTATCTTGACACCTGTAAAAGCTTAATCGATAAGTGGCTCAGATTTAAGTAAATGACGTAACCTACAGTGATTAGATCTGGCCAAGTCAGGTGCCGCCATCTCTGGGAACTGATTCCAACTACTGTATAGGGAGCGTCAGTACAGGCAAGTCGGAGAATAGTGTCCGTATTTTTGAATGGCAATGCGTTCATTGAAAAACTTCATTGAATAGACAAACAGCTGGGATCGAGACCAACGATTGACATATCCGATTACTAAAACGTATTCGATATCTCGATCAGGCCTTATCGAATTATTTGAACCACGGTTCTGTCAGGATGACATGGGCGTTGTGTAATCCAACTACGAAATAACAGCTCCACATCTGTTTGGAAACGTCGATACACGGTTATTGAGCGCATGCTGTTTTGACACTAATTAATATGCTAAGAAATTAATTAACATTATAAATTAAATATCGTTTAACAAATATCCGATTAGGATCTCATATCTCACTGACGTAAAACAATAGCCTCGTTGGCGCTGTTATTGTTTACTCAACTCGTTAACTTCATGTAAAGTTTGCCAGTTAGACTAATGAGGATGAGGAATCGACGTCAAAGAAAAGGAAACCGCTTACAGCAGTAACTCCAGTCTCGAATCGCCCGATGCCTAAGCCCCCGCGGATCCTATATATATATATATATATATATATATATATATATATATATATATATATATATATAGCCGCCTCGGTGGTCTAGTGGATAGCGTACTAGACTTTCACCCCGAGGACCCGGGTTCGATTCCCGGCGAGGGCTTGGCATTTTCATAAGCTATAAATATACTTAGGCAAGGAGCGTCGATAATCAAGTTTGCGAATTAATAGTCCAATTGCGAGTGCAGTAATTGTTATTAGTTTTTTTAAAATAAAAGCCAAAAATGCTTTCGTCGTTAATAATTAGAGTAAAATTTTATATTAAGTCAAAAGTACTTTATCGCAGTTAATATTTTAAAGTGTTATCAAAGAGTATCTACTTGTGAATCATCGAAAGAAACTAACAGGTCAATGTCAGCGGATCCATTTCTACTTGGAATCTATCACCTTCATCTGTTAAGTGTATGTACGAAATAAGGATTTAGTGTAGGTAGTGTAAAAAAAAAAAAATTAAGAAAGATAAAAAATATTAAAATTATAAGCTATTACAAATTTTAGGAAAATTCAAAATATCCAACTAAAAATACAGAACACTGAGATTTAAATAAAAGTTATCTGAATTAATTAATTAAAACAGTAACTGCTATGTGTTCATGTTACACATATGAGTGGATAAGAATAACTTGTGCTTTTAACTCATGTTCTTTTGGAAATAATGACAGATGTTTTAAATGATTGTATATTATTAGTTTGTAACCAGCCCTAATCAAAATTATCAAGAAATTATCAATTTTTTAAAATTAATCAATTAAATTCAGCATGATAAAATTTATACAGTAGTTCAAAAAACCAGTAGACCTCGCAGTATATTCTTAATTAATACACGACAGAGCTCGTACCTTTTTTCTCCAATTTAACCGGTAACCGTTACATTTACGAAACACGTTACTGAACCAACTTTATTAGCAATTGTTTGCTCTTCCTCCAGTTCAGCAGTATTACAGGAAGTAACCAGCAACTACACGTCATCTAGAAACAGAAGTAAATAGGAACACATACTACACATACGTCGTTTTGGTTTTATATTAGATATTTTCGTACCAAATTTCAAAACAATCGGTTTATGAGTTTGGATAAAACTGCTTACACTCCTTATTGTAAATCAGAGGCCGACCTCTTGAAACTTAAATGAATGGAGAAAATGAGAAACGTACTTATCTTACACATACGTCGTTCGGGCTTTATAGAAAGTACCTTCGTACCAAGTTTCAGAACAATCGGTCAATGCGTTTGACCAAAATTGCGTAACGAACACGAATTAAATGTTGAACGGTCGTGTTGAAACAGAGACCTCACATCGAATAATTTTTCAACGCCTCTCTCTCTCTCTCTCTCTCTCTTCCTTTCTCGCCCTCTCTCTCCCTCTCCCCTCTCTTCCTCTCCCCTCTTCTCCCCCTCTCACTCTCTCTCCTCTCACCCTCTCTCCCTCTCCCCTTCTCTCCCCCTCTCCCCTCTCTCCTTCTCCCTTTCCCTCTCCCTATCCCCTCCCCTCTCACCCTCTCCCTCTCCCCTCTCTCTCAACTTGACTGTTTTTACTGCCTCTTTGATCATACATACATTAAAAAGGATTTATGGTATGCATAATCAATTTTAGGAGCATACAAGAACGGAAAAGGGTACAAAAAACGTTCAGAATTACGTCCTTAATTATAATGTTAATAACGAACATTACCGCCACCGAATGCTTATAAGGTCAGATTATAATTCCGTAATTTCAACGAAATTGGTAAGTTTATTTTGGTAAGCATGTTGCAAATATTAATGTCCGATCACAATGGCAAAAACGTATACGATATATAGTAATATTTCATTCAAACTTGGCACAAAATCAATTCTGTCAATAGTTTGGAGAAGTTTGTTACCTTGTAAAATCTGCCCAGTCATTTCAAATGGCGGTTTTTCCAAATCTTAAAAAAAATCTTCGAAAATTAAAAATTCTAATTTAGGTACATTAACTGCTTTAGGCTATAATTAAATTTAGTTTAATTAGTTTCATTCTTTTAACTAAGAGTAACGTTACATGTTTAATAAAATCAGGTGTCCCATAAAAGCGCTTATGTATACGAGTAGCTCAAATACATAATGAAATACTTTGCACATGTATTTAAAAACAATCAAAATCAAATCAAATGAAGCATGCAATTGATTTAAAATTTTAATTAGTTAATTGCAGCCCCTCAGTTAAGCCAGAACCCACACTCAATCGCTCCCCTAAACCATCCCCTCTCAACAGATGTGGAACATCCTGCAACCCTAATAACTAACTTGCTGTATACCGTAATTGTGTATGTCCCAAGCTCTGTGATATACAGCGCGCATTCAAAAGATTGTGACAACTTTTAATGATCTCCATTTTTATTTGCATAAAATACAATACACGACATAAGTAGACCTTCTTGTTTGCTGATGAGGGTTGGTGTTAGTTCTAAACTGTAAAGTTACTACTATTTAACAGTAAATAGGAAACATCTGATATTCTTGTAAACCAGTTGTGGTCAAAATTTGTGACGGTGTGTAATTATCATTGATTTTTATCGTGCATAATACAATAATATATTAACAATTAGCCTATTTATAGTTTTTTCAAATATTCATAATTGGTTTTCAAACAGTATGCCCAAGTTATTTCATAATACATTACATTTTTTTGAAAAATACACAATACCTCCTATTTTATAATTATGTGCTATCTTTTTGTCTATTAAATATAAATGGCGTTTGAAAATAATTCCATTTTGAGCTTATTGAAATTTTGGACGAAACTGTATTCGTACACACTTTTGAGCTGAAATTTTCCCGCAAATCAAATTTCAGGTTATTAATTTTTATAATTTTCGAGATATTTCTGTTTTGAATATTTTTCAAAATATCTCCATTTTAGACCTTCAATTTGTTTTTTCTCATATTATTGTACACATTTAAATACGAATACAAAATTCCAACTCATTAATTTTTATAACTGCGTAAATGTTTTATTATAGGTTTCAAAAATAACATCATTTTGGAAAATCGAAATCTTGGAACAACTTTGCTATTCTGTAGTCTAGAACCTCATGATCTACGATCTAAAAATATCATCCTAATTCCATCAGTTGCCGAGACATTTAATTTTTGAGGTTTTTAAAATCACTGTTAGAAGTAAATTTCCAAAAGTACCAATATCACAATAATTTTCAAGGTCGCTGGTGTAATTGTTTCTCTGATGAAAATATTTTTAAAATCTTAAAGTTGTGACCAGCACTTTAGTAAATTAATGTAAACATATGTTTAAATAGAACCAATGGTAATAATACTGTCATATCTACTATACATGATATTATTATTAGTTTATATTTTTTACAGATTCATATATTATAGGCCTATATATTTTCCAAATCAACAAATAGAATAGTTTAAAAAAAGTGGTGTGAAAAGTTTATTTTGGTTTTGTATATAAGTATAACCCGTTTACGAAGACAGATGGAACTATTATTTTTGATTAGCATTATGTACAAAGAAAAAATACATCTACATTATTTAAGTGCTTAAGTTTTTGAGGATAATTGAATGGGCGGTATAAAGGACGTGCCGATATTTAGGACCAAAGAGCAGCTGCGGAATGTCGTGGTCAGATTTTGAAGGTCTTGTGATTTTATGCTTGCAAGCTGTTTAATTGAATGACCGCGGGGAACGTTTAGGAAAGGAAACTGAAGTCTTCCTGCACTCAATCACAAAAACTAAAATAGCAGAAAATAATAAACTGAGTGTTAAAAATTAAAGCGCTTTATTGGGAGTTTGTTGTTTGCCAACTACGAGTCTTCAGGAGTTGTCGCAAACATTCTTTTGGTGAAATAACCGAAATAACTAATCACGAGAGCTACAAAGAGGACATTTTAAAAACAAAACTGAACCTTATTTATTGAACACACAGTCGGTACTTGGTGAACTCCATACTATCAAGGAAAATTAACACAATACATAGTTTCACAAAGTTCTTTTATTTAGTGATACCTGTCTCGCCGTGAGGCATCTTCAAACACAGATTCCTCAAATGAAACATATATCACCAAATAAAAGAAATTTGTGAAAATTTATTAGTTCCAATTTTCCTTGAAAACTGAACCTAATAAGGATCTATCGGAACTAACAAGGATGGATGTCTTTTTAATGTATTGCTTCAAGGGTGCTAAAATTTTGTCATATAGAGTTTCAGATTTACATGTAATCTTTAACTTGCAATTTTTTTTTAAATAATTGTTGTAATGCCTTTTTTAAAGGTTCCAAAATTACAGTTAGCATCAATATCTGCAACATTAGCATTTTAAACCTTGAAATTGCATTGTAAATACAAAAACGACTCTGACCGCTATCAAATTTACTTTTTTAATTTAAATGGACTTTGAAAAGTATGAATGCTAATTAATTTAGATTTTAATGCTGATTATGACGTGCAATTAAATTTTCAAAAATATAAGTTTAGTTAGAATTTTTTAAGATTTGAAATCGCAGCCATTTTCATACTATTAAACGGATTTTGTTGGTTTTTTGCGCCACTTTTAAATAAAACAGGATCACAATTGCGTTAGTTAAAATACATTAAACATTTTTAACGACCCATAAAAAATTATCATATTGGTCAGAGTCCGCGCTCATTTCAAGGTCTCGACTGGCCTTACTATGATACCGCTACAAAAAAATAATTTTCAATGGAAATTGGCCAATCAAATAACTAAACACTAATTGTAAGTAATAAATGTGTTGAATTTTAACAAAGAACAAAATTATGCACTCGTGTTTTATCAGTATAAAAAGTGTTTTCATTACCAGGTATGTACAATCAGAGAAATTATTTACGGATGAATAAAAACCATTTGGAAATTATTTTTAAATTATAACTGAGCGAATAGAAAAACGTTTTTTTCCTAACTAATTTGTTTTTTTTACAAAAACATTGTAACTGTTAAAAGTTATACAAGTAGTACATCTAATTGTAAATCTTTAATATAACAAAACTGTGAATTAGGTTTTACAGATAACTATTAATGGGAAGATATGCTAAAATTTCAATGTTTTTTGTTGTTGTTATTTTAAGGCGAAAAGCACACTGAAGCTATTACCGCCTCCCTAAATGTAAGTGTGAGTCGTAAGTAAATGTAAAGTCGTAAGTGTAGTGTTGTAAGTGTAAGTGTTTGTTAGACTCGGGTACCGCGAGGGATGTCTAAATCCTCTGAATAGGTGCAGCTAGTTTGCATCCCCTGCTGGAAATTTTATTGAGAAAATCTTGTAGCAGTAGATCCATAATGTATTTCGACCTTATAGAATATAATGCCAACATTCTTAAAGTAAAATGTTTAACAATTCTCCCTTTTTAATTTAGCGTCCAATTTATTGCCGATAATTTGTTTATGCCATCTAAATCTGTTGAAAGGCGAAGATTTGTGCCCGAAAGAAGTTAGTAACTTTTCATCTATATTTCACAAAATCATCAGTTTATATTTTGAGAAATGATATATTTGTCAATACCAGTAAATTTTCTTTGCCGTATTAGACAACATCCTGCGCAAGATTGGTAAAAACTCTATATCCAGGATATTACATTCCTGACATGCTCCAGCGAAGGTCCCGAGGGACTTGTACAAACAAATCGCAAAACAAGGAAGCAACGGTTGAATTGAGTTGCAAAGGCTCTGAAGCCCTTTTTCGGCCCTTTTTCCGTTCACACGTCTGTATGCAGCATTGAAAGAACATGAATGGCGCAAACGTATTACACAAACTTTCTCATATTAAATGAAATTATTTAAAAAAGGTGCAAAATGGAACATTCAAATTCCCAAATAAAATGTGTTTACATTTTCTAAAAAAAATGTTATCAATTAAAAATCGAATTTTAAAATATTTTAAAAAAATATTTGACCTCATATAAGCCTAAAGTCAACACATTTAAGATATGTCAATAAAATTATAATATGATGAAAAATATCAGCATTTATTTAGTCAAGATAGATGATTTAATTGCATCTTAGATTGCATAATAAATATATATATATTTAATTGCATTAAATTATTAGAAATAGGCACTGCAAAAGTGTGTAAGAACGCCTTCTGTATTTGTAAGCTTCCATTGTATGCAGTACTGTTCTGGTAATAGTATAACTTACAAATAGAAGGCGAAATGTAACAAATTAATTATTGCAAGTTAAATAAGAACATTTACATCGAATCTAAAAAAATAAGGTCATAAGTCATCGGCAGGAAATCAGCTGTCTTGCTAATATAATAGAAGTAAATTCCCCCAAACTAACATTAGTGAATAAAAAGATTCACATTAACAAATATTTTGACGCTAGTGTTAAATATATTAATGGTGGCAATTTGAAACGGATGAACAACAGACATGTCTGGTGCAATGAACTTGTTCAAGTTATTAGCCATGTTTGAATCAAACCGGACCAAAATTGCCGCCGTTTTCGCACTAAAATATGCACATGTGCATTTCACACACACACACACACACACACACACACACACACACACAAATCTTAGTTTTAAGAAGATGAAAATTCACTAAAAATTGCTTGTAGTTTTTCGGTTTTTTGCATAATTATGTATATTTCTTGAAATTTTTGTCAAACATATGTTTCCAAGCAATATTTTACGTTTTAAAAACCAATTTTTATGAAATTCCGATTGTATATTATTATTTTTACTAACCTTTGGATTGTAATAGTTTTTTAATTAGTAACTGAATTAATTAACAAAGATAAATGCTAACTATAAGTTCATGATTTTAGACAAGGTTGGCCTACTGAAAAAATATTGAAAAATCAATGTTTTAATAACCCTAAATATTCAACGTTCATTAAAATTGGTGTTTTTTGACAATCGCAAATGAAATAAAAGTTCCAATTAATTCTAAATAAAAGTAAATCGCACGTGACAACAGGTCGGGCCATATATTCGCGTCGCCATGGTAACACGTCGCATAACTTGGGCTTCAGTAATTTCACACTGCAATAACTATAAACTGTTACACACTACGTTACACGCGATTTAATGTAAATATCGTTGCATTTTATTTCCACTAGATAAACGCAAACATGCCGCTTTAAAGTCGCTAATAGTTTGTCAATAATGTACCCTATCCTATTCCATTGTTTATATTTATATTTTATATTTACTTTATATCAATCGAACAAGTAACAAGTATCAAATATGTATGCGTTTATTTCCCTCATCCACTGTATGTTTGCTTCTGTAATGAACACATACTTTATTCTTTCTGTCCTAATATTTGCTTTAGTTAAAAATACAGAGGTTAATTTAAACCAATCGATACTGAATATACGTAATGTTGCTAACGTACAACTGACTAGAAATACATTTGTATAAACTCGGTTATTTTAAAACTTGTTAGTTATTTCCAAATTTTCAATCTAACAAGTGTTTGTTTTTTTATATTACACAATATTTATGAAAAACAATAACAAAAAACTTTAAAGAAATACTATAACTAAGTAAAACAATAAATTGTTAAAACTTGTTGACATTCCGAATAATGTTAAGGCTACAAAATCGCTATTTGCGAGAACAAGGGATGAGTTGTGAATTCATACTGTAGCAATTGAACATAAACGGACTAGAAATACAACCACCATTTTAAAAGTGTGCTCGATATTAGCTGCTAAAGTCCAAGAAATTGAACTATCTGCCGCTACGAGCAGTGTAAGCTGTAAGAATAGGTGGCGGAAACTTTAGAGAAAATAGATAGTATTATTATCTATTTAATTGTAGTTGAATACTCTGCCGCAAGATGCCGCCAGCAGCGAGCGCTGTCAAAGCTCTCATAAGGGTTATCATTCTCGTAAGTTTACATTAAAAGTTATAGCGCGGGCGTTTAATGATTTAAAATGCCAAAACGTTTGGTCCAGTCTTGTAAAAACTAAAACTAAATTGCTATATCAGTAATTATTTAATTTATTTTCATATATAAATAAATTTGTTAATCCTAAGTTATCAGTAGGTCAAACAACAGTTGACCACGTATATATTCTTAATTAAGTAACCCTGGTCACAGTTCCACCACAGCTCTCTGACGCGCACTTAAAACTTTTCCTCCAACTTAACTGGTAATCTTAACATCTACGAAAATGTTACTGAACCAATTTCCGTTATTTTATTCACTTATGGTAGGCCTATTGCCGTTCAGGCAGTATCATAGGAACTATATTTGTCCTTGTTAAATTATAGGCCGCCATCTTGAAACGGAAATGAATTGGGAAACATTAGACGTTTGGGATTTTTACAAAACACCTTAGTACCGAATTTCAAAACAATCGGTCAATGCGTTCGGTTAAGAATTCTTAGGAGCCTACACTCGCCATCGTTAAATCACAGGCCGCCGTCTTCAAACATAAGTTAATAGGAAAAATCTTACACAAAAGTCGTTCGGGCTTTATACCAGGTACCTTCGTGCAAAATTTCCAAACGGTAGGTCTGTGAGTTTGACTAAAACTGCTAAGAAATAAACTGTGTGTGTGTGTGTGTGTGCGTGTGCGTGTGTGCGTGTGTGTGTGTGTGTGTGTGTGTGTGTGTGTGTGTGTGTGTGTGTGTGTGTAAATTTTAATATAATAAGTATTTAATCAACGAATCGTATTTTGCATACTAACAGATCAGATGTTTATATGCTTTATTATTAGCAAACAAATAGCTATAAGTGACCGAGAGAAGCAAGGTTTCTTTTTTAACTCGACTATTTGGCTTTTGGTTTGTATGTTTGTTGGTTTCTTTTTTTACTTGTTTGTTTGTTACACAGTTTTGACTCAAAAGATTGATCAATTGTTTTGAAATTTGTTACGAAGGTACTTTGTATAAACCTTGTTCGATCAACGCATGTGTTAAATTTTTTCCCACTCACTTCCGTTTCAAGATGGTGGCTCTGATTTAACGATGGCTGTCTAGTTGCTGGTTATTTCCTGTAGTACTGGTAACAACAAGATCTAATATATTTTTGATTGCTTTATGGAAGAAACGTAAGTTGGTCCAGTAACATTTTTAGTAAATATGCCGGTAACTGGTTAAACTGGCGGAAAATATCACGAGCGTGTCAGAGCGCTGTCGTGATGCGCTTTTATATATATATATATATATATATATATATATATATATATATATATATTATTTACTGCTCTTTGTACTACTAGTAAAATAAGCAATTAAATTTTTCAAAATTTGGAATAATTATCGTCCCTCCGTTGGTAACAATTAGTTGAATTCAGCTGCCGTTTTAAAATTGTGACTGCAGCACACACTCGAACGTGCGACACTCGTTCCAACCCCTCGACCCGCTTCCTGAATTGTAATAATATCAGTTTGTATTCACCCCTCGCCCTTCCACGCCCAATTAACCACTCGAGTCTTATCGCAAACAAAACAACCCCGGCAGATGTACGAACCCTAATAGGCATTATTGATGAACCAATTTATATCCTCAACTTTTCAATCGGTTATGGAAATCGGAACGCTTTAGAAATATATCTGTCGTCTTATTCAGTTGCCATAATCGATTACCCGCTTCAGTTCGTCCATTGTCGGGTAATAATTGAATGGCGATAGATTTCTCGAGTGACGATTAAATCTTCATTTACAATTCATCGCTGGCCGCGGGTGCCTTAATATAGGCTATACTGCGGGCGTTTAAATAACTATGCGACACAAAACGGCCCGACGACGGCTCCCAGTATTGATTGACAATGATTTTATACTTAAAATAAACATTAAATAAACTCCTTTCAACTTTCAAACAACGTAAAACATGCCAATTTATTTATCCAGTTTATTCAACTCCTTTCCCCTTCAATTCTGTTTCTCAATTACTTTCTTTATATCTCACCGCCTCCCTCTTTACTTCTGCGGCTCCACTTTCCTCTATAGCACATTTTTCATTTTGTCGTGCCTTAAAAGTCCTACATCACTTCCTATCGTGTTTCACTTTATTACGATCGCTTCTGGACTAATGATTCTCCAACTAAATATCCTCTAACTCAGAGCAGTTGCAAAACAATTAAGAAACGCCAGACAAAATTTGTTAAGAACGCCAGATAAAATTTTTAAGCCAGACAAAATTTGTTAAGAAGGTCAGACAAAATTTTTAAGCCAGACAAAATTTGTTAAGAACGTCAGACAAAATTTGTTAAGAACGCCAAACAAACGTTTTAAGAACACGAGACAAAATTTTTAAGCCAGACAAAATTTTTAAGAACGTCAGACAAAATTTTTAGAAAGCCAGACAAAATTTGTTAAGAACTGAAATGTGAAGAAAATATAAGCAGACATGCTGTTATATTTTTTTTTTTTTGACGGCGAAATAATGTCACTTTTCTAGATTCTATTTCATATTTAATCTCTCGTGCCACAAAATTCTTCGATTTCAAAATAAGCAATTGGAACGGCCATTACAGTAATACCCAGACTCGAATTACGCAAATGAGAACCAGTCCCGACCTCTAGATTACGTTAGAGGAGAAATAAAAAATAGGCCTTTGTAGGCCTAGCGAGCTTGTTAGCAGTTTTAGTCCGATTTGATTTAAATTTGGTACAAAAATCGATTTTAATAATAGGTTAGTTTGAGGTCCTTACCCAGCAAAATCCGTTTAATAGTTACAAAATGGCGGTATTTTCAAATCTTCAAAAATATACAATTTTTGTGATCTGATTTCACTACTGTAATCACCATAAGCATTGAATATAAACGTATTACAAATACAGCCACCATTATAAAAAACGTACTCGACATCAGAGGCTAAAGTCTAAGTAATTGGACTATTTGCCGTTACGAACGCTGCCAGCTGCAAGGACAGTGAGTGGATACGTTTGAGAAAATAGACGGTACTGTAATCTATTTAACTGTAGTTGAACACTCTGCCGCAAGATGCTACTAGCAGCGAGCGCTTTCATATCTCTCATAAGGGTTATCATTATAGTACTTATATATTCAATGCCATAACCAAATATGTTGAAATTAAAAAATTGAATTTGACGGCGGTTAGGGTTCATTTTCGTATTAGCAAAGATATTTGAAAGTTTAAAATGTCAGTATTTGCAGATTTCAACACCGATTATGGTGAAATAAAAATTTAAAAATAAGTTAACGAAATTATTCTTGGAAATTTGCTTCTATCAGGTCAGCGAGACAGCTGCGCGCCATGAATATTTTTCTCTAGTAATTGTTACGTATCCCTTTGACGTATTGTTTTGCTCTGTACTTATTATCATAAATGTTCATACTTTGTTAAAAAAATTACGAAATTTGTAATATAAAATGCTAGTTTCACGTTATTAAAAAATGTGTTTCATATAAGACGCAAATATTTTGACTTCAGTCACGTATTCAGATTGGTAATTTTGAAATTCATGAAATTGAAAACAGATATTTGTACCGACGTGAAAATCAACATGTGAGAAAATTATAATTTTAAATCTTTTATCAAATATTGTTTAAGAAAAAGTTAGTTTAATCTGTTCGTTTTTTTGCATTAAGACTCTTAATCTCCGTGGCTAATATTTTCCATGATAATAACAAGATTTTCTACTTAAGAAAATGTTATGTAATTAAATCTTCCCCTGCAAAATTAAATTATGCTTAACTTTCATCCCTTATAAAACGAAAATTTGATCTTTTCTTACATTTCCCCTTTTAAGAATCATTAAAACAAACGATACCTTAAAGCACGGTGGCAATCTGAGCTCCCTTTTCGAGTGGAAATAACCCTAACGTCCCGTAGAATTTATGTAAAAAGTATTATTAAAAAGTTACTAGGTCTAGATGTTATTAATCTGTACGTCTATTATAGACATTAGTAACTAACATTTTTTAAAATTATTATAGTCACGTCTGAATCCTTAAATACATAAACAAGTTAGAAATAGCAACCATCAATCATAAGAATACTGTACTGTCGCTGGCGGAAAAGTGATAGTCCGTTACGTCCACACAAGAAATTCAGACAACAAAACAATCATACTGTAAACATTTTAAAACGACGAAACAATTATCCAAAAGGAGGCGCAGTATAGAAAACCAAGAAATCATTTTCTAATTCACAGTACTGTCGCAGCTTCAATTTAAGTTGATATGACTTATTGAAACAATGGTAAAGAATAAACTCAACGTTAATACAATGGATACCAACTGTTGCTAATCAGCTTACAGTTAGAATGTTGTTTAATATATCAATTCAATTATTTACAATGCCTAATGGTTTAAGTAACGCCTGCAATTCATACTGACGCTCAAAACTTACTAAACGTGATGTGCGGGTTGCGTAATGATCGGAAGAAGGCGTTAGAGGAAAACTGGAGAGCTTGTCAAGCTGTTATACATTTAGGTTGAAACTAAATTAAATATAAATTAGTAATTAAATATAAATGTAGTCAGACATAAATGAATATTTAGGAATACATTAAGTATATGATGCTGACTTGTATGTATTGTATTTTTTTTCTTACTTAAGACTTATTAGTGATTTTCCATTAGGGCAGCCATCATGATAAGGTATTCACCTGGGAGCTTCAAATGAACACTGATCCTGACCTCTAGATCATTTTTTGAGAGGTCGTTAATATATATATATATATATATATATATATATATATATGTGTGTGTGTGTGTGTGTGTGTGTGTGTGTGTGTGTGTGTGTGTGTGTGTGTGTGTGTGTGTGTGTGTGTGTGTGTGAGAGAGAGAGAGAGAGAGAGAGAGAAAAGCATTCAAGTTTAGCACAAAATTCGTTCAACAGTTTGAAAATGACGGTAATTTCAAATCTTTAAGAATTCTCATAATGTCTTTGTCTTAAATGTTTATTTAAATCTGATTTCACCATCACAATCTGTATTACAAACTTCATAAGTTAGCTTTTAACAGCGGTCAAGGTTTATTTTTGTGTTTTCAATATAATTTGAAAGTTTAAAACGCAAATATACGCAAATTTTAATGTTGATTATGATGGCGAAATCAGAATTTCAAAAATGGTAAGATAAAGAAAAAATACTTTTAGAAGTTAGCTGTATCTATCACAACAACGATACAGGTGCATGATGAAATTATTTTTTTCATCATAATTAGCAAATTTAAATTGGATTGAACTCCTAGAAATGTTACAAATGTAAGACAGTTTTTCAAAACCTGATTTCACAATGAGATTTAAAGTCGGCATAAACTAGCATTTTTATACGAAAATGAACCAAACAGTGGACAGGGTTCATGACCGCATTTAAATACATTGGTAAATTTAAAATGTTGTTTCATGTAAATTTTAACGCTGGTTTCAATGGAGAAATTGTATTGGAAAAAGGTGAAATAAAAAAATAACGTAATCAGTGTCTATTGTTGATTATATCAGTGGTTTGTGTTGATCTAATTATATTACTGTTCTTATTGCTAAATTTAAATTACACACAACGTATATTAAAGAAAATAATACTTATCTACATCAAATACAAATATAAAACTTGTTCAATAAATCTAACTTTTAATGCTCTAATAATTGTAAGGCTGGGCTGGGCATGTAGTACAATGGTGTTCGTTAATAATTTAAATATTTATTAATTAGCTTATTTAAATACAATGTGCAGGAGAATATATTTAACTGAAGACGCTCCAAACAGTTTTGTGCTAGGTGGGTCGTAATATAATGACATTAATTATAATTTAAATATTTATCATTCAGTTTATTTATAGGCCTATACTAGTAGTTCAAGGAACAGTAGACCTCGCAATGCTTGGCCACAGTTCCAGCACAGCGCACTGACGCGCTCGCGCTCGTAATCTTTCCGTCAATTTAACGGGTAACCGTAATATTTATGAAAAATTTTACTAAACCAGCTTCGTTGGGAATTTTATGTCCTTTCTCCATAAAGTGTGACAGAACGAGTCGTTAGTTACGGAATGGCTAGCTACTATAATCGTCTTGAAACGGAAGTCTGAAAAAATCTTACATATACTCGTTCGGGCTTTACAGAAGATACTTTCATACTAAGTTTCAAAGCAATAGATCGATGCGTTTGGCCAAAAGTGCATAACAAACAAACACACAAACCAGATGCCGAACGGTCGAGTTGAGACATTGATAATTTTAAAGAATTTAATATTAAATCTTAAAAAACCGTCAGCAGTGGGTTTTGAAAGCACCCAATGCTTTCAACGTTCGTTAATATCGTAAGCAGAAATCTCAGCACTGAGCTAGAACCAGCTCACTGATAGACTCGTTCAAGAAAACTTGTAGTTCAAAGAACAATAGACCTCGCGCTCAATTACCTGGCCACCGCTACACGACGGCGTTGTGACGCGCTCGAAACATTTTAATCGATAACCGTTCAAGGAAAATGTAACTGGACCAACTTTATTGGAAATTTATGCTCCTTTTCTCCGAAGCCGTCAAAATAATGGTAGGTTCAGCCAGTATTAAAGGAAACAGCCATGCAACTACCACTCGTCATCGTTAAATCAGTGCCTGTCGTCTTCGAAATGGAAGTGAACGAGAAATATCTTACAAATACTTCGTTCGGGCTTCATACAAGGTACCTTCGTACTAAATTTCAAAACAATCGGTGATTGCATTTAGGTAAAACTGCATGTACACGTTATTGTTAAATCAAAGACAGCCATCTTGAAACGAAAGCGAATGGGGAGAAATCGTACACATTCATCATTCGGGCTTTATACAACGTACCTTCATACTAAATTTCAAAACAATCGGTGATAGCATTTGGGTAAAACTGCATGTACACGTTATTGTTAAATCAAAGACAGCCATCTTGAAACGAAAGCGAATGGGGAGAAATCGTACACATTCATCGTTCGGGCTTTATACAACGTACCTTCATACTAAATTTCAGAACAATCGGTGATTGCATTTGGGTAAAACTGCATGTACACGTTATTGTTAAATCAAAGACAGCCATCTTGAAACGAAAGCGAATGGGGAGAAATCGTACACATTCATCGTTCGGGCTTTATACAACGTACCTTCGTACTAAATTTCAAAACAATCGGTGATTGCATTTGGGTAAAACTGCATGTACACGTTATTGTTAAATCAAAGACAGCCATCTTGAAACGAAAGCGAATGGGGAGAAATCGTACACATTCATCATTCGGGCTTTATACAACGTACCTTCGTACTAAATTTCAAAACAATCGGTGATTGCATTTGGGTAAAACTGCATGTACACGTTATTGTTAAATCAAAGACAGCCATCTTGAAACGAAAGCGAATGGGGAGAAATCGTACACATTCATCGTTCGGGCTTTATACAACGTACCTTCGTACTAAATTTCAAAACAATCGGTGATTGCATTTGGGTAAAACTGCATGTACACGTTATTGTTAAATCAAAGACAGCCATCTTGAAACGAAAGCGAATGGGGAGAAATCGTACACATTCATCGTTCGGGCTTTATACAAGGTACGCGTACCTTCGTACTCAATTTCAAAACAATCTTTTAATGCGTTTCGGCAAACACGCATAACAAACAAACCAAATGCCAGTATGTTGAAACAGAGACCTCGCCTCTCTCGGTCAATATGTCTACGTCAAGCAAGATGTACATGTTATTCATGATAATGCGAATTTTTATTTTTCCTAATAAAAAAAGTGTATTAAATATATGGGTACAATTTGTCTACTAGGAAACGTTCCTTTATTTTACGTTATTACATTTAATTAGTGTTTGCAAAAAATTTTCATCGCGTCACAGAAATAAATATGAGCTGTGATTATACTTTAAACGTTATGCAAAATAACAGTAAATAACAAGAGGTACACTAGCGCCATCGCGTGTGTTTTCTAAAAATCATCTCCGATGAGTGATAATTTTGGCTAGATTGTACCGAAATTAGGTATGGGTTGTTATCTACCCAAAACATTCAGTACTGTCGACAAAAACCGGGAAACATCAAATTAGATTTTGTTCCAATTTTGGTCATGTATAAAAATGCATACATGAAGTCCATTTACCAAATAAAAATTAAAAAATTACAGTTTGGCGGAGTAAATCGAAAAAAAATAAACCATGACCTACGTAAAAACCTGGCATATTTTACGTGTAAAAACGTTTTCCAAAATTGTGTAAAAATTGGAAAAGAATAATATAAGTTTTTTTGTTACATCAGAAATGAAGCAATCTTATAAAGTAATTTAAAAGAATCCGCCGTCAAAACAAATAATTTCAACATGGGGGGGACTGGCTGAAGAAGGGCGCGAAAGCCTCGCTACTCAATTCAAGGCGCTGCTGTAACCGATGCATCCTTGTTTTGCGATTTGTTTGGCAAGTCCCACGGGAATCTCGCTGAAGCATGTCAGGAATGTAATATCCTGGATCGATGGAGTTCTTACCAATAGGAACTTTGGCCGTGATATTACTTAATATTGGAGCATAAGTAGGGAAACTTACTGCACGACTATGTACTAACTATTACAAAAATATTGCTTCTAAGAGACAAATAATAAATTACTAAGAAACCCGAGTTCAGTAAATATTAACTTTATTATCTACCTTAATTACCGTGGGCTTAATGACATACTACAACAATATAATTTTAAAGAGTATTAAAACCTATTAGCGATCCTAAAAACATTACACTTTCTCACTATGCTAAAGGCAATGATATAGGCTGTATAGTGTGATCTTAAAAACGAAAAAAATCGATTTTCAGATTTTGATAAACTGAAGATTTTTAGGTTCATTTAATTAAAAAAAATGGTTTTTTTATATGAATGCCGTCCAACTATGTTTTAGTACGCATCACTGGAGAATATATTCCAAAAATTAGTTTTCAAACCTCTTTTAGACTAACAAACTAAAACAGTAACAGTAGTTTCAAACTGTAATTTTATTTTATTAAAATCGGATTAAAATGTTTTGACAAAATTATTTTTTAAAAATGTTGTTAGTTTTTTTTTAATTTCAGTTTCGCGTCACGGCGATGATGACCTTATTGGTTTTTCGTCAGGATATATATATATATATATATATATATAAAGATAATAAATTTATATTTTATTGAATTACAAGTAAAACTGTATTTTGAAAATGTCATTTAATGTTAAAGCTAAGGTAATTAATATTAAAGGAGATTAATTTATTAATGATTATTATTTTGTAATAGGTTTTCGATAATACGATTTAGTAATAAAAATTTTATTGTTCATAAAACGGCAAAACAGCTGATCATGAAATTTTCAAACAAAATGCTTTAGTTACATTACAATACAATGTATTTTTGAATCATTGTATTTTCCATATAGTAAAATGCAGAACAATAACAATAAAAAGAATGTAAACGAACATTATAGACTATGGTAGGATAGAATAAACATTTATCAAACTAACCGAAAAATAAATTTACATACAACATAACCTCAAAATATTGCATTGCTGAACAAAAATCTACGTAAAAATGTCGATGGAACAATACCTGTTCAATTTGAACTTATCCGTAAAACAAATGAAGAAATTCGTTCACCAGTACCAAAAAGAAGAGAGAAAAGAAAGGCAAAAATGCAAAGAATTCATTATGAAAGGTAACCTTACAGCGGCGCAAATTCACGCTGAAAACGCGATCAGAAAC
The DNA here is from genome assembly GCA_022606455.1 of Callitettix versicolor. NCBI lineage: Eukaryota > Metazoa > Arthropoda > Insecta > Hemiptera > Cercopidae > Callitettix > Callitettix versicolor. The sequence goes on along the minus strand of CM040191.1, from coordinate 4,100,002 downwards.
TCCTCTCAAGCAAACAATTTCCTTGTACTGAGCTCTAGAGTTGACGCTATTGCTGGCAAATTAAAAGGCGCCATTATGATGAACCAGGTCACCAAAAATCTGGAAGGAGTAGTAAAAGCGATGAACAACGCTGTGAAAAAAATGGAAATTGATAGGATAGCGAGAACAATGTCGCAATTTGAGAAACAATTTGAAAATCTTGACGTGCAACAGGCGTTCGTCGAAGACTCGATGGCATCTTCTACTACGACCTCAGTGCCGTATGAACAGGTTCAACTTTTAATGATCGAGATAGCCGAAGAAGCAGGGCTGGATATAAAAACAGCGATGCCTCCACCAGGCTCAGGCTTGCTGTCTGATGGCACTTTGGAAAGAAGATTAAACGAAATAAAAAAGTCATTGTAAATATTCCATGAATTACTTGAATAAACAGACCCAAACATTAAATAAGTGGCCTGTGTACTACTTATTACCATAATATACAAGTTGAAGAGTTTCTGATAATTTTAATTTACTTTTAGATTTAATTACGTCCGAACAGTAATACCTTAGTTTATCTTCTTTAAAAAATCTTTTTGGAATTCAAAATTGTGTTTTAAATCTTTTTAGAATCTTTCAATTCATTGCACATAGTAAATGTATGTATTAGGCCTATAGAGTATAACTTTAAAATAAATATAATTATCTTAACCCTCGAGGAACACAATTGGTTAGAGGGTAGTCAGTGCTTGATTTTAGTACAGTACAGTACCTGTATGTAGCGGGAGGGGAGGCAGATTAGTCCAGGGAAGTTGTCATAAATGGTTACATTATTTAGGATAGTTCCAATTTTTTTATACGTTTATGTGATCGTACATTCTTAAAAAATCCAAGTTTTCGAATCCATCCTCATTTCAAGGGGTCACTTCGCTAGATTACAACCAACTGTGTCATGCTGGAGTTTTATTAGCAGGTGCAAACAAAAAAGACTCCTATAAATGGATGCACACTCCATTAGGCTTCTTCCCTAAAACAATTCTGTTATCGAACCAAAAATAAAAATCAGGTATCATGTTTTCTTTCCCTTTTATTTTTATTACGATACTTAGTTCGAAAACACGGCAAATTACATAGACAGTTTTTAACAACATAACCTGAACTTACTATAGGCTATAAGCTGATCGTTACGAATTAGTATAAAACAACTGATATTTTAATATAACTACCAATATAACGCCTTCGTAGTTTCCGTTGTGTAGTGGTTATCACGCTCGCTTCAAATGCGCAAGGTCCCCGGTTCGATCCCGGGCGGAAACACAGGAAATTTTAATTATAATTAATTTAATGTAAGACTTGCAACGCGTAAAATGTACATTTATATTAATTTATGTACAGTTATATAAATTTATATCAATATAAATTTGTGCACCCGCATCACGCAAAATCCAACATCACAACCAGTCTAAAACTTGATGTGTTAAAAGCTGAGAAGGATCCCAGCACCAGAGTCCCTCCTTCAAAACATTGATGTACTTGAAAGAAAGGTTGTTTTAATGCATGTGGGTGCAGGAACGCAAGTGTGTTCTTTACTATGCTATCATGCTATGTGCCCATAACATTGCGAGAATGCAATGCCAGACATTTTAGACAACGAGTCTGAAGAAGTAGATGTTCTAGCAACAATTGACATGGTTGATGAAGAACTGCTGCGTGAAGACCTTGAAGTAGTTGACTGTTACTCTGTGCGGCATGGGAGCCAAAACGATGAGGAACATGGTGCGGGTCTTCACAAAAGTATGAAAATGTGAAGTTGTTATCCAACAGACACTTTTTTCATGAAAACGTAAGTAAAGTATGTCATTTAACTATAAATTATAGTCTAATTCATACATCTGTTATATTAGTAATGTTATTACGTAAAGTAACTTGTTTTTTAAATAAACATCAAACATGTAAATGCGGCCGGGTCGGTTTTGAGGGCCTACCTGACCTGACCGCCCGGTTCAGTTTGCAACTCGCACCACTAGCGATCACAATGCTCACGGGCAGTTCAAATTCTGGTTTCCAACTCTCTACGCTAGCTACCACAAGTGCTTTCCAACTATTACCGCCAGCGACCACAGTGTCCGCGTGTAGTTGAGTTCGCATTGTTCGACGCAATAGTACGTTTTCTTTTCTTTCTACTTCTTAACTAAATCCCATAACCAGTTCGGTGCTAATTAAAACACTTTTCCTTTGTTTTACAATTCTATTCTAAGAGTTTCCATCAGTCAAAGTCTGTAGTTAGTGACAGTGATCTTCCTGACCGCAGCGATTGATCACCAGAAACTGTACAGTACGCAGGACATCCAGGACATCTTGAAAGGTAGGTCAGCTACTTTATAGGATTTTGACTGATTAAAATATCTGTACTACCAGATTGGTCCTCCGCAGGGAGTATTGCCTGAGTGGTAAAGTTAGTTTTCAGAACTGATTTTAACACTTTTACAAAATAAATAAATTTTTCTTTAATTATGTTTTTTGGTAAACAAATAAACAAACAGTGATGCTAGTCTGGGTGGAATTTATTGAAAGATGTCCCTTCCTGCTTCACTTCTATTTTTGAGTTACCCATCAGCTGATGCTTTATTCAATTTTTGTTTCTTATAGTTTACAAACAGGAATAGAAAAACGTGAATTTGACTATAAGTAAAACCATAAAGTAAGCAAAACCTTTAATGAAAATAAACGTTTTCAGAATTCTTAAACACCAGCACGATTTAACTACGATCTTCTTCTACACTATCTTCCAGGATTGCCAACCCGGTGCCTGCGGTTTCTGGGAGATTCATTCCAAGTGACATTTTTTTCACGATATATAAGTTATAATTATTTATCATTTATTTACTTGATGATTTTTTTCGTAATACATTGCTTTTTTCAATATTCAGTTATTACGCGTTTTCCAAAGAAATTACAAAAATATTTAAAAGATTGTTTCTGAAAATCTAAACAAGCTATCAGAACCACTTTGGCCTTATTTACCCCTACTATACATGCTATTGTATCAAAATTTGGCGTATAATTCATCATTTACTTGTTATCGAGTAAAAACTGATAAAAATCAATGTTTTTCACACTTCTGAGAAAAATTCTGAAAATTCAGGAAATATTGGAGTTAAAAATTTTGTTTTAGTCTTAAATTGTAGATAATTTCCTCAAGCTTAAAAAAGTGTTCATATTTGTTTTTGTCAGACCAATGCTTTAGAAGCTCTTTGGAAAAATACGAATAAGTCCAACAATTTGGCGCTTTTTTCAAAATGGTGTTGGGGATTCGAAAACTTGGATTTTTCAACAGTGTATCAACCACATCATATCAAAAAAATACTCTAATTAATGTAACTACTAGGATTTTTTAAAACTATTTCACTAAATTGACATTATCTCATGCCACTTATTTACCTAGTGATTATTAATATATAATGGGTTCCAAAACAAAAACGACATTTTCAGATTGGTTAGAAGCCCTGTGGCAGGATTATAGGCGTGTGATAGGCCTAAGCAACACTTGTATTACCATCTTTAAAATGCTATTACAAACGAATAGTTAAAGGAGTAAAGTTAACATATTAAGAAACGTTTATTGTTGTATTACCTGTTACCTTAAAATGTGGAACTTATTTTTAGAAAATATAATTAAGAAACTTTAAAATAGTTATTTTTATTAAACTAAAATTTAAGCTGTTATTGAAGGATTTACCGTAAGTTGTTTCTGTAATGAAGCACAAAATAGAAGCACTTTTAGAAAACCACTTAATTAAGCCATTCCTTAACTATTGTAAAAAAGGATATTACCGAGTGAATGTTTGTATACATATACAACATAGTTCTTAACCTCTAACTTTCACAATTTTGAAGTTTGATTTGTTTAAACACAAAAATGGATTTTGATAATAGCTTGGACAAGTTCAATCCGTCGAAACGTTTAAAAATTTGCGACCGTTAAAAATCTTAACCTTGCGCCATTGGATATTAAAGTATAACTTTATTTTTTAAAGTCACTCGACAATTTAACCTCGATGGTAAATGATGGTAAAATTATATTTAAAAAAAAGTATAAAATAAAATAAAAATAGAATGTTATTTTATCACTTTCTTGAAATTCGATACCATCACGTAAGCAGAACAGCTGTGTGTCGCGGTTATACTAACAGCAAACAATAAATATATTGTAGTACTTCATTGCGTGTTACACTGTTTGATTAAGAAAAATTTGCGGACTCTCATTTCAGAACGCTGATACCTCAAGATTTGTTTGGAACACTTTCATTTGGAAACACGTGCGGAATGCAATAACTCAAGTAAAAGGGGAATGTTCAGGAAGTAATAAGAGGAAACAATGCCAACAACAACGGAGAACATTCAACAACAATGGGTTGATTAAAATACATTAGTTTACAAAATAAATAAAAAATGTATTATTTACACGATTCAAATAAATTAACTCGTACATAATGATGCTTATTCTAAAATATTTTCTTATATTCTGGATAGAAAGATGTAATCAGTATCGACAATGATCTTTGTAATGTAGTATAATTATAAGTGGGCTGAACATGCAAGTTGAAATATTTTCATAGTCTAATGTTAAACTTAATAGCGTTTATTTTATCTTATTGTATTTTGTTGTAGAATTACGGGGGGTAGATTTATTATTTTAAAGCGGTAACCAATACACATCCAAATGGCGTTTGCGTTTTTCCCTGTGTCTAAATTTGTAGTTTGTTTTAACATTTTATATGCGAAATATAACGTGCTTCCTGTTAAATAGCTTTTAAACGTAGAGAAAATTCAAAAGCCATTCGGATGGCTGCAGCTCAATTAGATGTTGATAGGTTACGGCAGAATTGAGAGCAAATTTCAACTTTAACATTATTGTTACGGGCTTCAATCTAAAGGCAGCTATAAGCTGAGCCTTTTATTTTGTATTTAAATTAGACGATATTATGGAAGTACATCTAGACTTTCAGAACAGTAAAGTCAACGGTACTTGATGTTGTGCTATCTGTCGGCCAGACTACATAAGAGATATGTCAGTTCTGTAGCTGTAGTTCTCGCAGTAGTCTAAAGATAGCGATGAAAGTGCGTTTTGCGTTAAATATGGAAAATGATCTATTCACTTATAATTCTGGAGTTTCAACCTACGTTAGGTTGTGTTTTTACACAGTCTGTATTTATTGGTTCGGTTTTATCACGTATTATTTCTTTCTGTTAAAAAAACCGGGTTTCCTTTCGGTAATGTAAATTTCGTGTAAAATCGGATCTTCGGCGATCCTATCGTTCGCTTCTATCATCCTCCGGCCCTTGTGGTGTGTGGCGTCTATGTAATGGGTGCACTTCTCCCCGCCACCGCCGTGACCTTTGAACGCTCCGGCCGCCGCTAGCATCAGAGCCAGCATCGCCGTCATTAGAGCTTTACCGGAGAGCGCCGCGAGTCCTGCCATCCCCATAGCCGCTATGGACCCTGCTGCCATCATGGCCGCTGCCCCAGCACCGCCGCCCTTTTTCCTGCCTGAAAACAAAATATTCAACCTTATTTTTCTCAGAATAAAATGAATTAGCAACATTATTTTGAGTTTGTCAAAGTTAGATTTTTCTGCGGATGTGTTTAAACGTCTTTAGAACTGACACGTTTATGCGCTCGGTGTGCATAGTTTTGGAACGACACCTTACTAGTCAGTTCCGTTCAGTACTGGTACTCTACCTGTCTGATCGCCAGTATAGCTGACCAACATACGTTCCCCCCATTTCCTCGCGTTGAGTATCGTGCCCGAATCCAAGACTTTTACATTCAACGTCAACGAATTGAGGTAATCGTTTACTTTGTTGTTAAAGTAGCCGTCGAACGATGTAGAGTTGCCTTCTGCCAAGGACGCCATCACCTCAAAGGGGAAGTCTTCTTTTTCTGAGTGATTTAAATGCGCCAACGCTATTCCTGGTAGAAGTTCATACGAGGGCGACTGGCCGAGCTTGATGACCATCCGTATAACGTCCATTTTGAAACAAGACATTGAATACTTCTTAACACATTGTTGACTGATTAACTGAAACAGAAAACACACTTGGAAAAAACAGATCGTTTTCTTTATATTGTTTACTTAGGCTATATATGCTTAGTGAGGAAGTAAAAAGTGAATCATTATAACAGACATTGCAGCTCTTGGGCCATTTACTAAAATTATTTAGACTACTGATACTACATTACTGTGGACAACATGTCCATATATATTATACATATTAATTACTTTTGATACCAGAAACCCAAAGTTTCATATTCCTAGTTTTCAATAACTTGGAAAAAGAAAACAAAATCCGAGATATAGACCAAATACTGTACGCGAGCCACGTAATGACCCTAGCCAATTTATGTTGCATTTTGCAGGCTTCGATCAAGCGGTGGTCTGCAAGTACTAACTTATAAATTGATACACAATGAGTTTTATTGGTAAGTAATATATATTATTAACGTGTTGTCTATTTAAAAAAAATTATAAATTATCCATGTCAAATTAGTTAATTTCTATTGTTTAGTCTTCCACGATGAGCACAGACATAGACAAAGAGACTACTTTTTAAACTTAAGAATCACGTAAACATATCACTTATATTCATTAACAAATGAAGTTATTTTACGATCACTGCTATTTTCTATCTACTTATTATAGTAAGAAAGTACTGGTTTGTTAAAGTACTAAAAAAAGTAATGGCTTCTACTTCTGAAGGACGTGGCTTCCACTTCTGGACTTTAGAGGTGAGTTTTCATCCCAAAAAAAAAAAAGAAAAGCAGGCCTACTAACTATATCTATTAGTTCTCGACAATTGAAACAATCAGTCTTTACAAATTAATTCGTTTCGCAGTTCGGACTCAACTATTCCAAAATTGACTTCCTGTTTCTTTCCCGGTTTAAGAAAATCAATTTGCTTTGCTCCAGTTGTTTGGTACTTGTTCATATAAATTCGTACAATTTGATCTGGTCCTGCACGCTCTATTTCAAAAAAAAAAATAAACTCTCGCCTCTTCGTGAACTAAGCACGGTGGCCTCCGGAACTTACTCTTAGAAGTAAAGACTTAAAAATATGCGCGTGCGCGCGCGCACACACACACACACAGCATTTATCTGCTTCTTAAAAATCATGTTCTAGAAGTTAAATCGGTGCTCATTAGTTCACTCTCTAATGGAAATTTATTAATAATGCATAATAAAAGTAAACAAATTGCGTCTGAAACCAAGGACCAGTTAGCAGTAAAATTGCATTACACACAACGAGTAAGATCAACGCTCTAATGCATTGTGGGTACTTCTGTTTTCGCCCATAGAGTGAATAATATCATAGATTGAATAGTGTCTGTCACTCAAACAATCTAAATCCCGTAAATCATAATTTAAAGATAACTATTGTAAACTATTAGCTGCACACACAGTAAGCATTGTAAAAAACAGGAACCGGTCAACCGATCAGGTTAGGTTTGATCAAAAACACTGTTCCACAAACACAAAATGCCCACAACGCGTTGCGGTTATTGTATTTGGTTTTGGACAGTGACCGAATAACTTTACGTCAAATTGTATGTATTTTTAAATTTCCACATGGCGTGAAGAGTGAAAATTAATGTAGGTTTATGGCTAGATGATAGAAACCTCAAAACAGCTGATTTCTTATGTATCATATCTATAAAACTGTTGCATATCTTTGGTTTTCAGAAAAGTTTAGATATGCAGATAAACGTACTGAATATTGGGTTTTCGAATTTCTTTTTCTTCTTCTTTTTTAATTAAATTTAAATCGATTTTTGTTAATAATGATAATTGTGGTTTTAACACGTATCATGTTTTAAGGCTGGTTGGATTTTGCGGGACGCGAGATGCGAGGAACATGTTTATATTGATATATAACAGTATATTTTGCGAGTTACGAGTCTCATATTAAATTAATTATAATTAAAAATTACTGTGTTTCCGCCCGAGATCGAACCGGGGACCTTGCGAGGGTGGGGTTGACGGATAACCACTGCACTACGAAAACTACAAAAACGTTTGACCGATTTAAGTACATGAGATGAATCGTTAATTTAATTTTGGTTGTTATATTAAAAGATCAATTGTTTTAGATTAATTCGTAAAGATCAGCTGATTTCATTGACCAGCTGATAGCCTATAATAAGTTTTAGGTTATGTTCTTAAAAACTATTATGATAATTTGTCATTTATATTAATTCGTAACGATCACCTGATTTCATTGAACAGCTGATATGCTATAATAAGTTTCAGGTTATGTTGTTAAAAACTAGCTATGTTAATTTGTCGTGTTTTCGATAAAATTGTGGTAATTAAAATAAAAAAAGAAGAAAAAATATGATACATGATTTTAATTTTTTGTTCAATAGCAGAAATTTATAAATATTTTTAAAAAGATTCAGTTTAGTACTATTTACAATATAGGCTACTCAAGAAGTATTTTTTCTTTTTTAATGTAGTTAAACATAATTTAATACATTTTTTTTGAAATCGGTTAAAAATTGTTTAAATCGTTATCTTGTTTTTTTTCATTGATGAATGTAATTGTTTGTGGTTTTTAACAATATTTAATTTAAAATAAGATATTTGTAAAATAATTTAAATTGATTTCGCTTATTAATTAATTTGTAGTTAATAAAATTTAAAATTTATTAAAAATTAGAAATCATTACTATATTAAATTATTTTCTTGAAATAAAATATAATAAACTTTAAATTTACAAATAGACATTTAGTTTTTAATTATTTGAAGATTTTACCATTCATTAATTCCCAAGGGAAAAGAAAGAAATAATTACTTCTTGAAACTTTCTATTCAATAGGTTGTTTATATTTATATTATTGGAAATGACCTATTGAAGCAACCATCACGATAACATCCAGAACCCGGCACCTTGAAATGAGCACCGATCCTGACTTCTAGATTTTTTGAGGACTCGTTATTAACACTACAGTGCATAGCTTATCTACCCAAAAATATTCATTGAACTGTTTCACAATGGCGGCAATTCTAAAATTTACACAACTTTTACCTTATATTCGTAATCAGCGCTAAAATCTGTAATTAAGGCCTTTAGAATTTGAAAATTTAAAATGATAATTTAGGCTGATAATAACGTTTACCAAGATAATTACTTAGATTAGATTTTGAAAACATCTTAAAATTAAAATATCTATTGTGTTTTTTTGGAAATAAAGTTCAACACATCAGCAAGACAACTGCGTGAAGCGGTTATTTTTATAAGAACAAAAATTTTGTATTAAAAACTGTACTATTCAAGAATTGTGTTATAATTTCGTTATAAATGTATTAATATTTGTGTATTTATGTGTAGGAAATGTAGGCTATATAGAGAACTAATTTGAGATTAACGACTTCAGATTTAAAATTTGTATTCAAAATGTCCTTTATATAGCCTAATAACAATAGGTTTGCTAGGAGAACGGAATTTCAATAACCTAATCTCAATTATTTTTCTTACGCTATATAGTGGACTTTTACTCGTGTAGATTAAAATTGTCAGGAAAACCTTCCCTAAAAATACAAAATTATTTTTTTCTTACGGTATGTAGCGGACTGTTACTTTTGTACTTCGAAATGTCATGAAAACCTTCCTTAAAAATACACAATTTTTTCTTACGGAATATATTGGACTGTTACCTGCGTAGATCGAAAATGTCATCAAAACCTTTCCTAAAAATACACAATTATTTTTGCATCATGATTGGCGTGATCTGATATTGTGTTAGCAAAGTGTTTTGAACCCACAGGACTGACACAAAATGATATTGTGTTAGCAAAGTGTTTTGGACCCACAGGACTGACACAAAATGATACTGTGTTAGCAAAGTGTTTTGGACCCACAGGACTGACACAAAATGATATTGTGTTAGCAAAGTGTTTTAGACCCACAGGACTGACACAAAATGATATTGTGTTAGCAAAGTGTTTTGGACCCACAGGACT